>PNEQ01003190.1:11722-31634 GCA_003012365.1 Medauroidea extradentata | reverse complement strand
TATAATTACCTTCCTCCTCTCTGTCCTGCTCCTGTCTTCTTCACCTACACTTCATCCATCTCGCCGCCCTTCGCTGCACCTTTTCCATTATTTTCTTCAAATTGTGTCCGAATTTACATGTACTATCGGATCAATGTTCAAATTGAGTAAATACACTTACATTTGTATTCCTCGTTTCAGAAGCCCATTTTAATATTTCCTAAACAATGTTTTTTCCTTCCCTCCAGAAATTTAGCATCTATGTTGTTAAGCAACCTGTTTTTGAGTTATCAATCCAGCCGAAATACATAACAAACAAATGTTGCTCAATAGAAAGCTTAAGGAGTGATCTTTGTTGTTTCACTCTTATTAGAATTGGTGATTCTACTTGCAAATAGCACTGGAAGTAGAAAAAATTGCAATTTTTAAACAACTGCAATGTCAGAGACGCCAACTGCTGCTCGAGAAAGCACGGAGTCCATAAATGATTATACAGGCCCCTACACTAAAGAAACAGTCTAAATATTCAAGGAGTATTTTTTCCACCATTTTTAAGTTAATCTTCCAAATCCCAGATTGCTTCTGAATCCTGGGTGTTCTCCCTTATGGTAGTTTGTCTTTTTGCTGCAAGTGTTTTTGATGGTTCGCTGGATCACCAGGAAGTTTATCTCTTTCATCGTAGCCTCCAGACATGTTGGAGGGTCTATTGGAAAGTAGGGAATGAGGAGAGGACAACTTTATGAATTTCCTTAAATCCTGTTTTAAATTTGTTAATGTACTCTATATTTACTTTGTGTAGCATCATAGAATTAGAAAAATAGTAATTTTGAGTGACACGTGTAATACATGTTGACTACGAGAAACATTGCCATTATGAAGTGCTGTAAAAAGGCAAGTTTATGAAAGACATTGGTGGAACGCGCGTGAAAATGTTTGTAGGGGGCTACATTACATTTATGTGACGAAAATGATGTCAGGAAGGTGACGTCCATCTTCCCTGATGCAAGTTTCGATTCTGGTTACGAAACTCCTCCACATCTGTTCCAATATTCTCTTCTGGCGTTGTAGTTCTCATGATGTAACCTGTTGTGCCTTGCAACATTGCCACCCACTGGATGATGGTTCGTCTCGGGACTACTACATGTCGGCCGACAGTTAAAAGATGATGAAATTATTGTGTAGTTATCACCGGGTCACCCTTTCTCACACATGCGTCATACGCAAACGTGTGTTATCAACCGACCACTGCTCTATTACTACTGGAATGGCAATTCGTTACACAGTCACTGTCCGTGATCTTTGCCGTCCCTGTCGTGTACATCATGTTTCATTATGGCAATGCTCATCGAGGTTACCCTGTGTAAACCAATTGTCACAATACGTTTTTTTGGGAGTGACAACAGTCGGCGAAAATGGTTGTATGTGTTTTTATGTGCATAATGTTTTAATATTTATGTGTGTAGTTATGTGCGTGCACAGTTTTCATACATTTGTGCTGGTTGCAGACATTAGATGACAGCAGATATCTGGTTCATTGGTGAAGTCTGAAAAGAATGATGAACATTGTGTCCAGTTTCAAGATTTTCAGCAGTTTGTTGAAGTGGACAATAAGGTTTGTATTGTGCGGTGGCAAAAAAAACTTTTTTACAAATATAATATATGCACCATTGAGACAAGGGTTAATGGATTAATTATTAACTTATTGAAACATACCAAGGGACACAAATGCCTAGACATACCTTTCACTCTTAATATCAACATACATCAATAAATAACAGCTGCCAACTTCTGTTTAACTGAAACAAAGTAAACATGAAACCAAATCTGTACTGACTGCGATACAGCAAACAAAAAGGTTATTCAGTGTACCAAACTGAATGTTAAAATCTTAGTTATTTATGCACACATCCTTACAATATTTAAATTAAATATTTTAGAAATTTACTGGACTTTAAAATGAATTTATTTTGCAGCAAAATGAAAATAAAGTTGAGCAAATTTAGGTGTCATCTTGAACTATAATAGTAAAATACTGGACTCAAATAAGTGAAAGTATTGCAGCATGCTATTGGAAATTCTGAAATTACATCATCTTAAATGTGTCTGTCTGATATGTAATTAACTCAAAATCCAAATTGATATTTGTTAAAAAACAGCAATGCGCTGGTAGCTATCCTGTATGAACATATGAGGATCTCTGTCTGGTTTAGGCATTAATTTTGTTCACTAAATAAAAATATGACTGTCCAAACTCGTTTTCTGCAAAATTAATTTGATTTAAGCTACACCAGGATATTAACAGTTCAAATCTTTGTAAAATAAAGTAGAATGAAAACTTGAACAGCATCATTATTGTATGTAGCGTTTACTTATCTACAATGGCTTCCTTGGCTTCCAATCGTGCTTACTCAAAAATTAAATATTTTGATGCCTACAGCTAGAGTTTCTTCTCCATAACTTGGCAATCCTAATTACGTATAGCAAACTGGTGGCCCATTAATTTGCCTACCCTTAGGATGATGCAAATTTACACAGATTTTAGCAAGGCATAATTATTTCACATCCGTCATTATTTGAAGTTGCCACCAATCTCCTCCTTCCTCATGGCGCAAAAGACAAAGCAAGATCGCAAATGAGAAAAAAAAAATTATATGAAAGAAAAAAATGTATATGTGCTACTAAACTTCCTGAAATTCGAAGTAAACTCAGAATACCATAAAATAAAATATATACAGTAGTTATGTTAAAATTGAAACAAATATTAAAAATAAACAAAATAAATTAATGGTCTTCATACTAACCTTATACAAAATTGGTTAAATATTCTCATGGGCAATTAATAAACAAAATACACAGAAATTTTCAGTCAAGTGAAAAAAAATATTAACTGCGATTTAAAAACAATAATATTAGCTAATTAAAAAAGATTTAAACATTACCTCCAAAATGTTAAGGACTGAATTAAATTGAAAATACAATATACTGTGCTCGTTGCAATGTATTTTTTTATAAAGCTTATTTTTTTATGACTAACTGCATTTCATACCTATTTTTTCTCATTTTCAGTTGGGGTTTTCTTATGCCTAGTACAAATGGCCGTCTTTCTCGTACATAAGCCGTGTATAAGAGGGAACACTAGCTAACTTTCTAGCTAGCATCCTACCAAATTAATTTATCAATTCACACCGTCAGCTTTCTTATACAAGCAGGTGTATACCATTATATGAGTGCAGATTATTAGACTACTTTGGTGAATTTGAATATTATCCAAAAAAAATTTTGCAAAATGTAAAAACTGAAATATTGTAGTCAGGTCTCAATATAATATAACATCCCCAGTGATTCAGCTTCCCACATACCCGTATAGTATATCCTTATTATCCTCTTCTACTTGACGCTTTTGAATCTCCCGCCTCATATCAGTTCAACCATTGGCCACTAGGTGCATCAGCATCGGTGCATTGGCAGCCACACCGCAGTCAGCCATGTCTCTTTGCCCGAGGAAGCTGCTCTAAGCAGCGAAACGTCGCGATACGTGCTTCCACGATTATGTGTCGTCAGATTTGTGTGTGTATCTGTCAAGTACTAAAACGTGAGTACTTGTGCTTCTGTCTTTTGTACATACTGATAGCCTAGCAGCCTCTTCCATTGTTTTACATTGATTATATTGAAATGAGGATAATCATATTGACAGTTGATTTGGATGATTCTGCTGATCCAGTTTTGTATTTCCGGTACACACACTTCAATCAAATAAAACTGAGAAGCAATTTCCATTCTACATGATATCAAACAATCAGAAAGCAACATTTGTTTTCAGTTGTAAAAAAAAACATACCCTGAAACCATGTAAGTTATGTCATGTTGTGATAAACATAATAGGACAATGGCGGGAAAGGCCGCTAGGCTACTAATTACAATTTTAAAAAATAAAGGGTTGCCCAAGTACTTACAGGTGGTACTTGCAGGTATAAAACATACACACAGATGGACGAGCACATTTCTCCGCAGAAACGTGTTCACGTTTCGCCAACTACATCGGCTTCATTAGGTGACGAGTGGAGACACACTCTTATTTTGCTTTTTCAAGTATTACTTTACTAAGTTATTCGTGTTTGGTTTATTATCAGCATGATGAACACAATACCATTTACACATGTTTCAGCTGCCTGGGACCTACCATTTTCATTCAGAACTGTGACGATATGTACGCAGAATGCTAGCAACAAATCAATCTGCGACTTAACAGTATTGTACTTGTTTACAGTGAATGTTCACCATAGTCTGTACGCTGAACACATCACATGGATGTTCGCACGATTGCCTATGATCTAAGCTCTATATGTCTGTGCAAATTATTCAAGTGGGTTTTAACACAAATGGTACATCCTAGACAGTTGCAACAAGAGGACCATTTTTTTACACAGTTCTCATTTCTCAATTAACCATCTTCAAATGTTCGAAAATGATGCTGATGGTAAAAATGTATATGTAATTAGAGGTTAACCACCCCTATTATTTTCATAAGGGTGGAAGGTGTCAAGTTGTATTTGCTGATGATCTGAAGGTCCCAACACCATTAAGCAATGCTGAAAATATTGTTTTTTTATGTCATTTAGTTTCCGATATTTTGTGGAAATACAATTATAATTTTTGATATTGAAAGACTCATTACTTCATTAATATTAAGTTTAGGTGAAAAATGCAAAATATAATTTGTACTTGTTTTTTCATAAAGAATCGCCTGCCGAGTTTGTCGGCGTTGTTCAGTAGCACCTTGTGTGTGTGCATGCGTGCGTGCATGCGTGTGTGTGTGTGCGCACGTGCGCGCATATATATACAGTATAGTGTACTGTACTCAGAACTAACCTTATTATGTGGAGAGTACTTGAAAAAATGAATAAACTCAAAACCACTTTAATTGTACAACATATGTAGCAGAGTTTAATTTTGTGTCAACACAGAAGTTGTTATAGATAGTATAACTAATGGTTTCGATAGTAAATAGGGAAATAATTTGTCATTGTCTGTGTTGAACAATTGTTTTAGCAGGAGTGATTTTGCAAAACCACAAAAATTCCATATTCATAATAGGCAAACCAGGAATCACACCCCTTTTGTATTCTACATGTGTGTACGAATATTTTATATTCATGTTATAAAACTACACCATTATGACTGTAGTGTAATCATTTTTCAAAATGTGAGGAAAATACTGTATACTTACAACATTTTTAATTTAAAAGCATTGCAAACAAATGAAACCAGCAATGAAGAGTTATATCACACAAATGCATAAGATTGTGCATCAGTGCAATTAAAAAAAAGTTTTTTTTTTTTTGACATTGTCAGTTGAAGAAATTAATTTTGCCTTATTGGTGGAAACCACAAGAAAAAATTACACTTCAGATTATAGATTTTTGCAAAGTTGTAAAATTATATTCACCAGAGTTCGTAGGCATATGAGTGTAAACCAGGGATGACCAATAATATCCCGCGATCCAAACAATGGCCCGCCACTTCATTTTGAATGGTCCACCAAAAGTTGAAACATTTGCGCTATGTTTCAAAATTATTTACCTTACCCTGACAAAAGTATAAATTTTAATTTGATAACTAGCAATGATCCTGTTCTTAATACAGTGGCAACTGTGTTACGAATGTAAGGTTATTATGAACAGTTCAGAATGTGTGAATATGTAAACTTCTGCAAAGGCGGCACTGCATATTTATTTTTACATGAACTGGCGGTGTAACATGAGGTGGAATGTGTGCACTGACGCCTGGACTAAATGACAAATTTTGAGCTTATGAAAAGTAGTCAGTGTCAAAATTATCTATGGTGGCCCGTGGCATGATTTGAATCAACTTTTTGGCCATAGCTCCCAAAAGGTTGGCCACCCCGTGTGTAGACTCATTGCTACATATTTTCCTTACCAAAGTTTGTAGTGTTAATTATTCAGTGAATAATGTAAATTACAAATCACTTAGTGGTTACACGAGTATTGTCTCATGGTAACAACCCGTGCATGTTTTACAAAATACTGTAGGTACTTATTGTATTAGAAACTATACTGGAGTAATAAATGTTATTGCTACAATGTTAGTTGAAATACTTTATTATGTTTTTTGAGCACCATACAGTTCTACATTATATTACCTGTACATTCATTGTCACATATGCATTTTGGCCTGTGAAAGTGAAAAATTTTCAAAATCTATACAGGAAAATTTGTAAGTTTTTATTTTGTTAAATTGGTTACAAAAGTATAATTTTTTTTGTCTGGCAGTCCTAAATGTTACAAAATGTATGTAGATCTTAAGATAAAAAAAATAAATTTGTTTTACCTAATACATATTTAGCTATACAATATATTACATTACCAAACATACATACTACTAACGAACACAAATTTTATTACACTGTAATATGCTACTATATATTAGTTTTTTCTCATCTCTTTGTAATAAATTTCTACATGTCCATAGCGGATCAAAACAAATTATATAGTTAAATGCCCATATGCTGATGCAAACATCTAAACAATATATTTCAGATGTGCTATTTGCTAAATCATTACATAATTTATTAATATGCTGTTCCCAAATGTTCTTGTACAGCATAAAAGTAACTTAATTAAAAGAGGAAGATTTGTTAAATGCTCTGTTCATTATTCTGAAAACAAATTTTAAAAATAAGTACAGGTCTTATTTCTTTTAGTACACTTTCTGTAAAGTCAACTGTACACTAACCTCTCTTCCTGGTTTAAAATAAAGTCTTGTTGTACTTTGGTGTGACTGGTATTTACCCAAGTTTATGCATAAAGTATTTGTGTGTGAAGGGCTCTCTCAAATCTCTGCTATTTACGTTATACCAATTTGCATTGAAACAAAATCTTCTCACTCATATACAAGGTCACAACTAAAAAAAAATAGGGGCAGTTTATATTTTAAACGATAATGTATGTTTAAAAAAATTTAGTTTATATCGCAGAAGAATGTTTGTGACTGATGCAATTAAATAAACCAGCTAATAGCAAACTGTGAAAGTCAACTGCAAATGCCTATCTGAGTGTTGGGCCACTTTCATGGCAAATGTGATTTTCTCACAGTTCTGGCACTGCACGTTTTGAGCAACTTATTGCTTCTTGGAAGCAGTTTGGTATCAGATGCACTTCACCACTTTTTCACTCCTTGTTGAAGTTTACATTCATCAGTATAATACCTGTTCTTGGAAGATGCCTTACTGCAGTCCACACTCATTACTTATAATGTAGTCCCCGTAGACATGCAGCACCTTCCTAGCACTCTTCGCACATTTGTTCGCTATAACTTACGCTCTTCATTACTTGTTGTAGTCCACATAAACGCGCACCACCTCCCCTGAGTACTTGCGTTGCGATGGCATGAAGTAGAAGTCGGGCTGTAACTCACTGTGAGGCCGCGGGGGACCTCGGCTCCTATCCTGAGTGTAGTATCCACCGCGGTGCCCGGTAGGGGGTGCGGTGCGTGGGAGGGAGTATGTGGTGCGTTCCAGGGGAGCCCCCGGCTGGTGATACGGCCCTCGTGGCCTCTGCAGCGACCTGGTGTCCCCGTACTGACTCGCCGGGTTCTGGAACCCGTTGCTACCGTTGAGGTGCGCCAGCGCAGACAACGGTTTGTGGGGGTGGTCACCTGCCGAGCGTGGCGCTCCGTTGCTCCTCACGTTGCCGGCGGACATGTTTGAGCCAGGCGGCTTCTCCTCTGACTCAAACGCTTCGAAGGCATAGTTTGTGTTTGCGGCTGAGTAGTCTTTCCAAGCAGAACTGGGAATGAGATGGTCCTAGAACACAAGCATGACTCATAATTACCACTGTGATTCAGATTTGAAAACAAACTAGAATATAATTGAGTTTTTATAATTTGTAATGTGCAGGGGAGGGAGAGAGATGTGCATGTGCGTGCACACACACGCACACACAAACAAATAAAATTCATGATTTAATTCTAGGTATGTAATTTGGACTACAAAGGGTTTGAGAAGATAAGTGCAGATTCTGAATTTGTAGGTGTGTAGTTGCTTGTGACTTAATGAACATTTACTACACCTAAGTTAGATTTATAGGGGATAGGTTTCCCTTATTGTCTGTCACACTGGAGAAGTATTGACAACAGCAAACTGCCAATTTTGCGTATTTTTAAAAGAAGTCTACCAAAGGAAATCTACATGATTTTCAGTGCCATCAACAGCACAAATATTGTGCCGGAGGTCAATAGACGGTTGATTAACCAACGTTAAAAAATGTGTTTTTCAAATGAAATTGTTTTCTAAGTTTCTTTGATTATCAAAACTAATTTAGAAACTACAGTACTGGTATTGTATTTCATAGCATTCCACAATATAAAATACATGCATTATTAAAACTAAATAAATGAAAGTTTCTCACATGTGAATTCTCCACTCCTCAAACAAAGCCCTGAAATTGGAGGAAGTGACAGTTTGCAAGAATTCCCATAAATCAATATGTAACTCACTCTGTGAATAAAATTTACCTTAACAGGAATATTATGCATAACAAATTAATTTAAAGGAAGATTCACACATGAGATAAAATTATCGACAACTGCACAAATGTTAAATTAAAAGAAACATTTTTGCCAAGTACATTAAAAAAATACAGACCAAGTGTCATCAACAAAGTACAATATCCTATAGACTTATCCGCCCCAAACCTTAAAATAATGGACATAATATTCTCCAGGCATATAGCACATTAGTTTTTCATTGCCTAAACGTGGGTAGATTCACCTTACCTATCACCGTTAGACTCCCAAATTATTATTTTTTATACAATCTGTGTTGCTGTTATAAAAATTATACACATAGTTATGATTATTGTTACTGGATTTTAAACTAACTTTTAGGTATTATTGTAATTTTATAACTGAATGTTTTTAACTTGCACTATTTTATTAGGGGCATAAATTGTGGAACTCTTTTTGTTGAATTGAAGTCTCCTGGTTTTTAATTTGTTAGATATAATTTTATACGCTCATTCCTGTACATAGTGATTTTGTGTACGCCCATTAGTAGAACCCTGTTACAATGTTTCTGAAGGGACTCAAAAAATGTTTACATTATAAATGGGAAAACATTATAAAAGGGTGAAATCCTATTATAAAGCAGTTTTAGGGACCAAATGAAGGTAGCATTATAGCCAGGAAAACATAAGTGGGAACATTATAACAGGGTTCTACTGTATATTGATTGTGTTGTTTAGAGAATGTTTCGTGCAGTAATTAAACTAGGTACAGTTCACGAAGGGTTTAAGAAAAAAAATGTTTAACCTTCTACAGTAACAGGACAGTATAATAATTCATATTACTGTATTAACAATATAGATATTTTATTGTTACCACCAATTATTTTCATTTTATGTTTTACCCAACACCAATTATGTAATCCATGATGATGAAAAGTATCATGCAGTGACTAGGCTAATCCCAACATTCCAAAACTACACAGATGTTATGGATCTGTCTTAAACTACACTGATATTTGTTATACGTACATACAATATTGAGCTATGTTAAATGGCGGCATGCTGGAACTGATTAAAGTATTATCAATTGACTTTCATTTATCAAAGTGTACTTTCAGAAAATTTTTTGCCTTCACCTGTAGTTGTGTCCCAGCTATGTATACAGCTGATGCATGCACATAATACAAGCACCGGATGATACAAGATTTACACACTCATTGAAAATGTGCACAGATTACACTGCTGTGCTGAAATATGTGCGGGTGACACTGGTGACGTGTCTGCATGCCTTCAGGAAGTTTTAACTACCCTAAATAATTTTCTTCATGCTGGTAAACATTGTGCTATCACAGACTCATCTGAAGACTACATCATACAAGTTATCCTGAATGCCACCATTTTACAGGTGTAGAAAATCAAGATATTGTACATTTGTAATGAGGCACAGTACCAATGCAGATTATTAAAAATTTTTCTGATACTCTCAAACTAAGCCAAATGCAGAAAAATCATTCCCCTTTACCTCCCCCCCTCCCTTCAAAAATAAAATATCTCTAAAAGACGTCTGCAATACTCAAAAATATAATCAAAACCTTCATGTTTTTGTGAATTTTCCATTACGTATGTGTCTAACATTTTGATTTTTCAGTGATCATCCAAATTTCAACCACAAACAAAAATTCTAGTTCTGAGATATCTCGCTTTAACAAAATAGAGCATGATTTCTACGTTACCAAGATTAAAAACACGGATGTCAAAACTAAGTTACAAATGGAGACATTGTGCACATCACTTTCCTCTGTAGTATGGGGTTTCCTCTACGTGTTTTGTACAATCCCAATTCAGTGCATATTATATATTATATTACAATTATTAATTTATTCACTCAAAATATACTCACTAAACAAAAACAAAATTATGATATAAAACTTCACTATATCCCTGCCCCCACCCCCTCTACAAAACACTTGGCCATCACTGAAACTTGGCTAGTTAAGAAGCGTGAAAAAATCTCTTGCATGCACTCGTTTTGCCTTTTTTGTTCCCATGCTTCTGTTCCTTTATAAAATATAAATTATAAAAACTTTTCCATGAACCAAAGATAAAAATTTAAGGTTTTCTGGTTTGGTGTCCATTTAAATGAGCTAATTTTTTTAAATTAAATAATCTTAGTGTATGATAACCCCCCCCCCCTTTTTTTTTTACAAAATTATGTGAGTCATTTACTAAAACATGTCATTGTGCAAGAATAACGTTTGTGTACGTGTGCGACATTTTTCACGAGGTGTGGCGTGATCACAGCAATTGCGGGAAGCATGTGAACCCAGAAGCAAGTTGGCGAGCTAGAGGCGCACTCACCGCACTCAGTCCCTCCAGGTGTAAAGGTTGCGTGCATGGGGGTCACTGGGGTGGAAATGACCCGGGATGCCCAGTGGGATCGCATACACCCTCTAGGGCGATGGCATGCACAACACAGAGACACGGTTATAACAAGCGTACTACCTCACGCCTCTACTACACACATTGCAAACACAGTTGTGCATATCACTCTCTCCCGAGAGGGAGAGGCAGGTGCTCTCGACAGCAAGTCTAACACGTTATTTGAAGAAGTAATCTAGTTTCTAACTTTTACTTAAGGCAAACAACTAGAGGGGGCTCTTACACGAGACACCTCAGTATCTTCAATCCTTAAAAACTATCAGTGTTGACTATCAACAATTTGAGTTTGAAATACCCAGCTGCAGTCACAAATATCTGCTTTGTGTTCACGATATAATTACATTTTTCAATAGTAATTATGCAGAAACAAAAATTTACGGTTTCTTCAGACTCGGAACTAAATTTTTGCATGCGTTAATGAAACAATGATGCAGGCAGGCAGTATCAAGTTAAATAAGTAACATGTAAATAATTTCATGTTGTTAGAATCACATTTTTAGATCTAGAAAATTTACTTACTATCACAGTATACTCAAGACGAATTTTAGACACAGGGTGACCTGAATCCCTACCTCTTCTCCTCAACACAGCAGTAGGAAATACTGTTTGGAGCAGACATTTATGATATCGTATGAGTTGCAAAATGGTATGGCTTAATTATGTGTGAGAGTGTGCCATGTCTTGCCGCCCGAGGAAGCTTTAAAACTGGTGAAATGTCGCGACAGTGCTTCCGCGGAAAAATGTGTCTCGTCTCTTCATGCGTGTTACCTGTTTACAAGTACCATCTGTACGTGCTTGTACCTCTGTCTGTTATATTACAATATGTTTTCTAGTTAACTCAAATGACAAATAACATAAACACACGCAGCAAGGAGATCCAAACACTTGATAGTCAGTCAAGTAGATGACCTAACACTTATTACAGTCATCCTTAGTACAAAGGTTGCTGGAGTTCTTAAGTATGTTTCGAATTTACGAGTGCTTAATTAGGAACTAACAAGAATATAAAATTTATGCAGAGCAAGTTCATGTTTTGCCCCTGTATGATGTAGGCTATTACAGGCAGAGTTTTGCAACCTGCTCAGAAAAACCATCAGTGGATTAAGGTCCATAAATTAACCAGACTTCTTCGTTCTCATAGATTTGCCGATTATAGATACTTTCATAAGCCCTGTACTAGCCGCGCAAGGTTTCTTATGTGGCAATACAGTGCATCCCACCTAAGAAGTTCCCCTCTAAGAAGTTTTCCTGCCTAAGAAGTTCACATTTTGCAGTCCCTTGAACATTACCATATACTTACATGAAATTACAACCCATTTATAAAGTTTAAATTTAACAATCTCTTTCACTCATTTCTCCTGTAAGACGTTCGCCGAAAAGTGTGCCGTTCCCGTAAGTATTATTTATTTTCCTTGGTCCCGCCAAATTTCTAAAATACACACAAGGTTAATCTGGAAGAATAATAACCAGGACGAAGAATGTAAACACTCTGCATCATGGGAGGCAATTGAGGCATGCACCATTGCAAATTGCTTCCAAAAAGCAGGGTTTGGTGATTCTGTGGATGACACTGATGAATCAGCAAAAAGCAGCTCTGTGTAAGCTGAAGCTTGGACACTTTTGTTATACAAGCTTAACTTTACCAGCACGTTTGAGGAGTATGTAACATCTGACGATTCCTTGCTTCCGTGTGAGCCACAGTCAATCTGTGATTTGTGCAAGGAACATGAGGTGCAAGGAGAGGAACATGAGGAGCAAGGAAAGGAAGATGGAGGAGAAGGAGAAGAAGAAGGGGAAGAAAAAGATGTTCCCTAGAAACCACCAACACACACAGAAGCCCTAGGGTACATTGAACATTTGAAACATTATGTTGAATCAACAGAAAATGTGCCCAGCTATCTATGGAAAAACTTGTGGAGTCTAGAAAGTTACATCATGGCTCAGTCTGAGAAGTGCTTGAAGCAGACCACCCTTCATGAACTATTTTAAGAGGAAGTAGACTAATATCTTTAAAACTAATATTGCAGTGGTAAAACTTTTAACAGTACGATGGTTTAGTGAAAAACAATAATATGGTGGTTTGCAGAAAAACATTCAACAACATGATGGGTTATGTTATTGTTTCGTCTTTATAAAAATTATTATCCTTTTGTGTTTTATATTAACATTATTTATATATTTTCGTAGGCTTACTTTCTTTCTTAACGTATATTATTCTGAATATTAAAACATGACTGCCATTGATGGTTAGGTAATGGGAGCTACCAAACACGTTTCTGAACCAAATTTTCCATCCTGATGAATGGGTTTGTATTTCCCCTGTAAGAAGTTTTTTTCTGCCACTCCCCTGAAAAACTTCTTAGCAGGGATGCACTGATTTGATAAGAAACTTAACGTGATATAATTTCTGTATCTGAATGAGTTACCTACAAAACACATCAATAAAGGAGTATGATTTCTTTAATGTTGCACAGACCTTAAATACTCGGCCTACCTCTGCGTAATCAAAGCCTTGGAACTAAGATTGACTCTTAATCACTTACCACTACCTTTAC
This sequence comes from Medauroidea extradentata, assembly GCA_003012365.1. Classification (NCBI taxonomy): domain Eukaryota; kingdom Metazoa; phylum Arthropoda; class Insecta; order Phasmatodea; family Phasmatidae; genus Medauroidea; species Medauroidea extradentata. The sequence goes on along the minus strand of PNEQ01003190.1, from coordinate 18,139 downwards.
ATGCAATCCACTTAACGGACATGTAGGCTTTTCATCTGTGACTTGCCCGAACATGACAATTTGTGAATGTATATTTTTATTACTTACTATTAAAAAGTGATGAATGTAATGTTTACCTACAGAAAAGTAAGAAAATTCTGATGTTTCTACTTAGAAAATTTAACACTTGAAACACATCCTTTATTAGCAATTTTCATACCCCAAAAAAATTTATCCTTGAAGTTGAAATGACCTTTTTTTTTTTTTTTTTTAATTTTGAAATGTTGCTTAAATGTGTTTTGCATTAAGACATTACAAAAAAATTCAGCAATTTTCGAATCATGTTTTCAACAAGACCTTAGCAGTCCATAATGCAGCAATCAAGCGGAATCCTTTATATATACAGTTCTGTACAATTTTTTTAATTTACAGATATTTTTCAGCCCCTGTATTGTTACGTCTTTGTTGACATGGTCCTATGTTTTATAGCCACTTATGGCAGTAGATAGTGAAGTTACAGACTACATACAGTGAAGGTGATGAATATTAAAACAGATAAATAAGGTAATTTTTATTGACACACACTGTGCTGTCATTCAAAAAAAAATTACACTATCTCTGTCTATAAATGTGAGGTACGTAGGTGGTAAATGTGTGTATGTACCCACTTACCTTGTTGTGGCCCGCTGGGCTCTTCACCGTCCTATAGATGGTGCATACTGCCTGTATGACTGCAATCATCACCAGCGCTGCGATGCAAGCAATTACGATGTACAGCTTCGTTGCAGAGAGCAGGAGGTCATTGCCTGTCTCCACAGTGTTTTCCTCGGGAACGTTCGCTGTCACTGCAAACACAATGAAGTGTGATTGCCGAAAGCCTATACTTCAGCCAGATGATCATGTGTGCATCCCAGATTTTAATTTAGGCTGAGTAATTCTGAGCTTAGCTAATGACCAGGAGCAAGCTGGTTTGTTTGTGTAATATAGCTTTCCATCTTGTTGTAAGTTCACAAGATTAAAAAGAATGTATAATACTGTACCTCAATTGCAGCTAAACAAAACAATTTTTAATTGCTTGCAAAATTATATAAATTACTGTCAAATCAGCAACAAGCAGTTTGTAGTAATTTACTCACCTCCGCCATGAGGCTGGAACACCAAGAAGTCGGGGTTGACTGTCAGAGCGCCGACATGACCACTGGCAACCGTCTCCTCCAGTGCCTTCCTTGCTGGATTCTCTGTGTCTGCGTCGAGGGAGCGGCCCGACTCGAACTTGGCCTTGTCCACCAGCAGGTTCATCTTTGCTATCACGTTTGTTCCAGTTCTGCCAGCAGGGAAGGTAACTTTAAAAAATGCTTGTGGTTGTAGAGATAGGTTTTATGCACTTCACAGAACATGTTTATGATCCAACTTAAAAATTTCTTTATATGGCTAGGTATGCAAAGCATTAATGTAACATATAGGCCTAGTGCAAATGGCACATGCACGCCATTCAGCTTAATTATTTATTATTTACTGCATCTTTTCAAAATTATATTTTCCTCACTGTGCAATACTCCAAGTTTCGGAAAACTGTGTTAATGTGTCACAAAATTTTTTGCAGAGAACTCTTTATGTAGTTTTAGTATCCACTGTTCTGCACTAATACGTAACATCAACTTGTTAGACGGACATGATAAGTGTTTTGAGTGATATGTTTATTCCTTATTTTATGTGAACAAAAGATGTACCTTCAATGTATCCTGCATATTTTAAAGTATATTTTTTACAATTAATAACAGAAAGGCATGACTGCAAAAACCAGGGTTCATCAGAGTGTGAGTCACTTGGAGAAAAAGGTAGCAGTAACAGTGAATGAACCTACAGAAATGTACACAATATCATTTTTAACATAAAAGAACAGTAAGTGAATTTAGTTCATAAATATGAGAAATGTATGTGTGTGGTGTGTTTGATTATAAAGATAAGTAAACACACAAAAACACAGATTATATTGTCAACACACTGTGCTCGGAGCACTGTCTCACCCTTGGAACTTGTCGAGGTCCAGCTTGTAGAACGCAGGTATCTTCTTGAGAACACCCCCAAAGCCATCTGTGACAGTCTCTGCCAGCATGTCGTACTCAGGGGTCCCGGGGTTGGGCACTTGGAAGTTCTCTCCTAGATTAGTCAGCATCACCTCGACGTTGTACGCCAGCCGAGGAGGGGCGGGGGTTGTGCTCGACGTCACCAGGTTCTCGTCTGCCAACACAGCACACAGTTGCCATCAGAGTACAAAAATATTCTACAGGCTGTTCAGCACAGAACTGGTAGCCAAATTAATTGATCTGGGTTCGATTCCCGGCAGTTTGGGCCGTAGATTTTCACGTGTGGGAATCATGCCAGAAAATGTTGCTGGTTGGCCGGTTTTCTTGGGGATCTCCCATTTCCCCCACCCTTCTCATTCCAGTTCGTCTCTTTTGAAGGCCTCATTTCATGTCCTGCAAGGCAAGCAGATGCCTAAGGAGTCCCAGTTGTAAATATGCAGTTCAGAATAAGCTACCCTGGGCCTTGGATACCCTCCTGATAAGATTTTTATTTATGCTATAATCAGTACATATTTTTACACATAGAGTAGTAGTTCTACATTAAGCCATGATACATACTTTTAATTTCTGTATCTGTAAATTTTTAAATGATAGTAATTCGTCAACCTAATATTTTCTTACTTCCTTTCACACCGTACATGAAAATCCGAACTAGAAGACCACTGAATAAGAACAAACTGTGCTGCATGCAGTACCTTACCTTCGAAACACGGCTTGACACAGACCCTCTCAGCCGAGATGCTGGGAGTCACCTGGTGTTTCCCTATCTTCTTGTTGACAGGATGGAATGTCCCGCCCTTCACAGGGAACACAAAGTACACACAGTTGTCTTCTTTCAGGGAGATATCCTGCAAACACAGAGGGATGTGTTGACAATGCTGATCATTTTAATTTGGTACGTTAAGTTTAAGTTAAACAGGCAGAATTTATTTTTAGCTACCATTTTGTCATGTCTTCTGTCATTTGTTTGCTATCCACTATCCACTGTTGGTTTTTTTTGTCAAGTTCCATCTTTTTTCACATTTGGAAACTTTTTTTTTATGTGTTTGTCTTTTGTGTCTGGATGTTGTGGACATTTAACTGAATTTTATCTTTATAATTCTTGCTTTAAATATATATATATTAAAAAACTGACCAAATTCATCTGTTTTTTTTTTTTTTTATCTCTGGCACAAAAATTTTTAGAAAAGCAAATCCACAAGCTATTAATTTTGTTTGGATTTTATTTTATTTTCCACCCTAATGAAACATATGGGAGGTGGTACTCTCAAAGTCTTATTCTGAATTTTATTCTCTTTTCTCAGACCAGTTACCAAAAGCAGAACAATGTTAGCTCATTTCTATAGCAGTACCTAGTGTAATCATTATTCAATCACAAAATAAATAGTCTTTATCAGATCAAATAAAGATTTTATTTTCAAATACACTGTTTTTGTCCTTACATGCATTTTTAAACTATTAAAATTGGGATTAAGTTTATTATATTCATTAACATTCACACAATTCAGCAAAAATTTCAAACGAGTGCCGTCTAGTACAGTGAGAAGAACAAAGTTAAATATTTTATTATGTAGGAGATAAATTTACAACTGCACTTTTCTCCCTTTTCCCATTTTTTATTAGGTTATAAATTATTTTTCTACATACTTTTTATATTCATGATTATAAAACTTAGCTAAGAAATAATTTGGAGGCTGGTAACATAGAGTATGTTTCATATGAAACATGCTAGTTGCAGTAGTCCATGATACAGATTATTCACAGTACACTAAACATGTTCTAAACACTTTAATTTTTGCTTAAATAAATTTGTACCCTTTCACCACTTGATATAAACATTCCAGTTTTCATAATAAACACAAGAATAAAATAAAGAATAGGTATTTTTTGATTACTAATTGTGGCATGGTGACTTTCGTGAGTGCCAACTTTATTATGAAAAGTCCACAGAGCAAGGAGGTGGAGCAGTGGTAAAACACTTGCGTTCTGAAGGATATCTTAACCCCAGCTATCCTCATTTCGGTTTTTCAAAATGATTCCACGAAGATGTTGGTGTTGTTCCATTAATAGGTCCTGGCTGATATCTTTCCCACGAGAAGCTCTACCAAGGCCATGAAATTGTTAGATAACATGTGAAACACCACAAATAATATACATGCACTAAATGAAAATAATTAAGACCATGTTCTCTTGTTTCTATTATTTTTGCGATAATTATTTTTTAAAGTTATATGACAGCAGATATCAAAAATTTGTTTGGCAGTTTTGTTAAAAAGTTTCTCTGCCATGATAGCTAATTTTTTTCAAAACAAGAAATTATACGGTTTAAGCTAAAAAATCAGTTAACGAGAATTTCGTTAATTACATAATTAGCTAAAATTATAGTACAGTACTTACTGCCTTGAAAAAATAAGCAAACATGGACAGGATGATTTTTAACAAAACTGCAAAACAAATGTTTGATATCTGCTTTCGTTTATGCGTAAAAAAAATAATATTGCTAAAAAAGTAGAACAGAGCATGGCCTTAATATACGTAATATCTATCTGAACAGTGTCAATGCCTCGAATGTTCCAGGAACGCATGAGAGCAGAAACGATGGCCTTACCTTGGGGTCGGAAGAGAGCCTCTTGCGTGTGAAGGTGAGTGTGGTGATGCCGTCTTTGATCCTGCCTGACTTCAACTCAGAGTCCTGGGATTCGTCCAGATGAGGAGTTGTGTAGCCGCCGGCCCACGTGTCCATCAGGAACGGTCGCCCATTTTTGTCCACCCAGCCGAGAATGGCATCAGTCTGGGGCTGCCAACAGTACCAGCACTTGTATTAAATGTCCTAGGCATTCTTACTGTACAAATATTGCATCATTTCGTTTTTCCTTTTCATTTTCTAGTGATGGGCTAGTTATGATGTTTTCTCATTCTTGTTCCTGACCGAGTTCCACCACAGCACTATTTGGTGCTGTATTTATGTTATACTTATATATGTGGTCGGAGTAGCTGCACATACTGTAATTTAAATACAGTAATGCTTGTAGTTACGCTAAAATAAAATCTACATAAAGTTTAGAAATGTGTAAGGATTGCCTTTTGATGTTAGTAGTGTAGCGAGTAGAGATATTACTACAACTCCCTCTCGTCCCATCCCATGCGAGTAGAAAGAAAACTAAATCAAAGTATAACATTTCTTTAGCATGAATTTCAGTTATAAATTGTATCATTACAATACCATTAGAGTTGACTTATTTATGCCATAAATAAAATACAGTAACAGCATTTGACACCACATTAAGACATTGGAAACATTTTCCTTTTTGAACTATCATTTCCTGTATTAAAATTCTAACACTACATTCTTTACTACGGTATATTTTTATATGCAGATATGTATCCCCCCCCCTGTATTTTCAAATCTGACTGCATGTTCTAAAACATTTCATACTCCAAGGTTAAAGGTACTGTATTTGTTAATTACTGAGAATATTAATGCTTACCATTAGTGTGTTATTGGAAAATGCAATGCCGGTCCATGTGGCAGTATTCTTTGTCTGAACTGTAAACAGCAGCTCATCTTTCTTGGAGAGATGTTCCCACTTCATGAAATACTCGCAGCTCCCATTGGCGGGGTCGCAGCCAACCGGAGTACGCCAATGGCCACCGCAGGATGCCGGATCGTAAACTACTGACGTTGATGACATGTGCTCCACTTCGTCTGTAACACGTGTCCAGCAAAACTGTTGATAGTTGCAAATTTTTGAAGCCTGGAAGCTTCGAGCTGAGTCTGAGAGGTTGCTAATTTACTTCATAATATAAAAAACTTCAGAAAAGAAAGGTCAAAAAGCCCGAAGTTCCATTCAGTCCGTAGTTGGCCAAATTCAGAAGAAAGAAGAAGGAAAAAAGTTCATTAATGTGAGGTAAAGTTTTTATATAACTTAAATTTTGATTTTACATTCTTATGATGAATCCATACCTGCCAACCCTCCCGCTTTAGGCGGGAGACTCCCGATTTTCTACCTGATCTCCCGCCCTCCCGATTAGTAGTTCCAATCTCCCGCTTTTTTGTTTCATGGAGTTACTCATGTGGTTTGTCATTTATTTCGTACATCAATAAGTTTTTCGAGTTTTGTACCATAATATAGAGTTGTCCCGCACAACGTGAGGTGTTCTATTCGTACCATAACTTGCGTGTGCCGTATTTTAGCTGCTTTATTCACTGTAATTTTCAGTATAATTTTATGTTAGGTTACTGTCTTTTGGTAGCAGAGATAAGATAATTTCGGGAGTGTTTTTGTCGTACGCGTTCACCATTGGTGCTTATTAGCCAATAAAAAAAAGTTTCATTTAAGAATGATGGCGT
>PNEQ01003190.1:0-10722 GCA_003012365.1 Medauroidea extradentata | reverse complement strand
ATAAATCAATTTGTTTATTTCTTGAGAATAAACTGCCAGTATTTGAAAAACCTAGGAAACAGGGGTGCCGCTACGAACAAAAGTTTGACTCTGTCTTTCTGAAGAAAGTCAAGTCTGCAACCAGAGAAAGCTTGAAGTAATTTAGCAGCTGAATTTTCTAAGTAACCATGTTTGTTAATTTGTTAGTTCTTTTTAGCAAATACTTCATTTGTTATGTGTGGTGTTTTTATTCTGACAGTTATAAATAAATCTCCCACATTTTAATAGCTCTTTATTCTTAAAATAGCAGTTACCCTCATAAAAACATTACAATTTCTACAAGTAGTATTTTCAACTTTTACTTGAAATATGTGCTCAAATAGCACCATTTTGAATCTTCAAATTAAAATTTTTCCGGGGAGGGCCCCCGGACCCCCCTTTTACGGGTCGGGGGGAAGTGTTTACTCCTTCGGGAAAATCTCCAGATTTTGGATTTGTCAAGGTTGGCAGGTATGTGAATCTAAATCTAAATTGATCTTCTCTTCATACATTCCCATTTAACAAAAGAAATGTTTTTTGTCGCTGTAAAATCAACCTTAATTTCTCCCCATAAGCCCTTCTGAGATACAATGCTATTGTAGTACTGTTACTTTTATAAAGACTTTGAGCTAAGGTGACTTTTTATTGAAGTAGGTTCCAGTGCATTTCAACTAATTGGGGTGGTCACATGCTAGTCACTTGTCGAGCGAAAGCTAAGAATTAAACACTAGCAGTGAGACTGCTTTGAAGCAAGGCTGAGGGAAAATCGACAAATCAGAAGTTTCAAATTTTTATTGTCTCGATATCTGCATTGATGCTCACCATAGAAGTTCAAATTAGTATGCCCCCTGTGGGCACCGTGACCATGATACTTGAGCTCATCCTGGCGATAGAAGTCCTTGACAGAGGCAACATCGCGCTCTAGCCCAGACTTGGGACTGTGCACGTACCCATTGGGCTCCTGGCCCTGAGCCCATATTACATGCATCAGGTCCCGCTCGATGGAGTGATCTGTCGGCTCCGTCGCTGCAACACAACACACACTCTCGCACTCTGATACAGTAAAACGAAAGTAAGTTGTACTGATTTTGAGTGGAGTGGATTCAAAATACAAACTCCAGGTTAATTGAGGAATTTGGTAAAAATCAGTGTTATACTAAAAGAATATTTCCCTAGTACTGAAGGAAAAACACATTTAAAACTTATTTATAGGTAAGCAAATGCATTATCACACACATTTACTTTCACATACAGTAATTGTGTACGTACATAAGGTTGGAAACAAGTTATTTTTTTTACACTACATATTTAATTCAAAGGCATGTATTTAACTCTTAATGTGATTTTATCATGCACGTGTCATGCGAAAAATAAAATACCTTAGTTGTGCACTGATAAGTAACAACATTACATGTAAAGGCCTAACTCTGCCTTTCTCATGATGATCTCTCTAAATAAATAAAACGGTCAGGAATATTCAATATTGGGCTAATTGTGGTTTCAGAGACAGTAAAATACTATGTACATATTGTAACACACAGCATGGGGACAGTACTTATGTTGTCCTATCCTCTATGTTCTACGAGAAAGGTACTGTCTCCTTTTTCACCCCTTCCTCTGTCACCACTACATTCACAGGTAGTGAAAATATTAAAAAATATATATTTTTAAAAATAATATGTATGTAATTATGACCAGTTTTATTTGCGGTATGGTTTACACAGTTATTGTATCAGTCTTGTAATAACTATATTTCTTTTGTCTGTCACCATGCCATAATTTTTAGAATAAAATAGGTTAATCAAGCAGTTTACAGAATGACTTAATAACTGCCTTTTCAAGTTTGTTTTATTTATTTTTTATTTAAGCAAACAGTACTCAGTACCTTTTAGTTTCTTCCTGAAGAGAATTGTGGTGACACCATCTTTCTCAAATCCCAATGCAGTTGTTAGATCATTCTTTCCACCCCAAAACGTGTCCATTCTTGGTGTAGATCTGCAAAAATAACATAAGACCTGCTGTGTTACACGTTAAAAACTTCATAATGCATTCCTCTCTACTTTTTACGGAATTGCGGTTGGTGCAGTGGCTAAAGTACTTTGCTCCCGCCAAGGCAATCCGGGTTTGATTCCCAACGGGGTGGTCCTCTGATTTTCACATGTGGAAATTGTATCAGCGATGTCAGTGGTCTGCGGGTTTTCTGGGGATCTCCCTTTTCTCCCGCCCTTTCATCCAGACACCGCCCTATACTCACATCATGTCACCCCTCACCAGCGCTTAAGACCTCGATGTTAAGCGCTGACCAAAATCTCTCCACTTCTACTTTTTACAACAAATCATGCTGTCCTACTGAAGTCCATCAGACATTCCACATTACAGTACAGCCTGTCTCAAAAAAGAATTCTATTTTCTGACAGGTGTGTTTGCAATGTTACCCTCTACCACAAAGATATTCCACATACTCATGGTATAAACATGAACCTGCAATGTGGTATGATCACAGCAGATATACATCAAAGTGCAATAAATGGCAAAAGTTCACTGGTACGTATGAAGTCACAAATGTAACAAGGAAAAAATATAAATTAAAAAAAAAAAACATAACCTAGCTCACACTGAAACGTGAGTCAAAGGCATCAACAAAACAGAATTTAGTCATACTTAATATCTTTACACCATAAACCTAGACACTAGCGATGAAAACCACCGCCAAGCATGTGGACAGGAGTCCTCAGCAAACAGTAAGCTGGAGCATGTACACATCAAATACTAAAGAGACTATTATCGGACAGCTTTACGCTGATGACAAAGAAAAGTGTACAGAAAATAATCTAGCGGCACGAGGTGGAACTATTGAAAAAATTATGATTTATAGGGAGAGACAAAGACTGCTAGGCAACTAACTACATATTCTAATTAGAGAAACACAAGTACTCACATGGTGCCGTGGGGCTTGATAGTGACACACAACAGAAGGACGACACAAATTTTGTATGGAAGCTCGTTTCGCGACGTTTCGCCACAAAGGTGGCTTTCTCGAGTGGGTACCGCGTGAGTACTTTTGTTTCTCTAATTTGAATATTGAATAAATTTGTGTTTTATTTTTCTGCTAACATAAATTTCCTCCTGTTTATATATTTGACATACTACCGTAGCCAGGGGTGATTTTGGACACGTAGCATGACTTTGGGACATTCCAGAAACTTATTTTTTGCATATATGGCAGTCCTAATAAAATAAATTTACTTGTGACAAATACCAAATAATAAATGTCTGCATGAAATTTAATAAATATTTATGCTCAGATGACACATTTGGAAAAAATTGTGTCAAAGTATCCCAAAATCACCCCCACTTACGGCACTGTTTTTGTTTTACTAATTTATTTTCGGTTATGGCCACAGAAACTACCTAGTTCTTCCTTGAGAAAAGGAAAATTCTTCTGCAATTTCTCACAAAATTGCACAAGTTGTCTGGTATTTGTCAATAATGTATTTATTTGCATACAGTGCTGCACGAAAACAAATGGAATTGTCAGAGGACACCCATGCACACACCAGCAAATTGTGGCTGGCAGTTGATAATAAAATATGCGTGGGCCAGGAGGCCTGTGCTTGTGTTTTCAGTCACATGCAATTTAGAAGCCTAATGGTATTTTTCAGTACATGGAGAAACGACTTTTCCATTTTAACTTAAAAGAATGAAAACCCGAATGATAAAACAATCTCCACGTCCTGAAAAAGAGCACTCGGCTTCCAACTCGCATGTGACTGAAAACTGGAGCATAGGCTCCCAGGAAGGGTAGAGGGGAAAACAAGCGAACAAAGGCCGAGAAAGTAAAGTACATGTGAGTCAGAGGCACACATGCTAAAATTAAGTATCCAGATGAAATACGAGCAGTGTCTAGCCAAGCCACCAGGTGGTATAAAATAATGTCATTCTCTTATCCTTCTCAAGGTGATTTATACAATGTGTAATCCAACAAGTGCATCCTTTTCTTCAATTTTAAAATTTTAATGGCGAGTAGTTAAGTTGTCACTTACCTTGAGCGGTTTTGTGGTTTAGAGGCTCAGAAATGACAGTTCTATAAGGACAATCTTGAAGCGCACATCAAATACCACATCGCCACAATGAGCAAAACTCTGAATTAATGACAAAAATTCCAGCCAATCCATTTCTGCTATGGAACTTTAAACAGTGACTATATATATATTTAATGGTAGGAAGTCTGTAGCAAAGTTCAGTGAATGAATCTGTTTGAGTTTCCCACACAGTATATTTGGTTAGTACATTTTGAAGTATGAGATTCTGAAACAACATTCCATCCTTGTCTGAAGTGTGTTTTCTTTTGATGCATTGGTACAGAGGACACATGTGGAATAGTTTCGTACTATAAACGTATTTCTCTGCACATTACAACATATGTATTTGAAGCATGTGGTAGGTAGTGCCCATAAGAATTATTTTATAACTTCTAATTTTAGCAACGTCATTATAAAACTGATCACATACATATTAGTATAACATTGTTTTTAACACTGGAACACACCTAAAACAGTGACAAACATATTCTGAAACACTTCGTTACAAAGCAAACTGAGCATGACTATAATTTAATCAAAATTTTAAGTACATTATGTTCCATAGATGTACAGATTTTAAAATGAAAATGTTGACGTGACAAGGAAGTTTTTATATATATGTATACCTGTCTCGTGTGTAGTAGTCCCATATCCTGCTGGTCGTACCTCTGGCAGAACCGATGACAATGTCAGTACAGTCCATAGCATTGAAGTCATGGCGTGGTGTATATGAACCTGGAAAATTTGTTTGGAATTATCACTCGGTCATCCATCCCCACTCTATCCCTAACTTATCCGTAGTTACGATAATACCACAAAACAATGTTCAAAAATATTGCTGATCATCATCTGGAATACTGATTCTACAGTTGAGAAATGCAAGTTACCAACAACCATAAGGATAGACTTTTATATTGTTTCAGTTTATACACCATTTTGTTTTATAGAATTTACATTGAACAGGTTTTTTTTAATAATAGTAATGTCTCAATTTATCTTTGTTATTGGGTATGTTTTAGACATCAATTTTAATACAATACCTTATAGTAAATTAATATGTACACAATATCCACTAGAAAAGATACTTGTTTAATCTTACCCTTAGTATTCTGTCCCGATTTTCCTAAAACTTTTGAACTTTGTGGTTTGGGATTTGGTTCAGAACTAGGTTCAGGCTCGGAGCTGGGTTCAGGTTCTGTGACGGGTTCAGGTTCTGAGCTGGGTTCAGGTTCTGAGTTGGGTTCAGGTTCTGAGCTAGGTTCAGGCTCTGAGCTAGGTTCGGGCTCTGAGCTAGGTTCGGGCTCTGCTGTAGGTATAGAGCTGAGCAAAGGTTTTGGTCTAGGTACTGATTTAGAAGTTAGTTGAGGTTTTGATGTTGGTTTAGGACTAGGATGAGATTTTGGTTCGGGTTCAGAGCTTGGCTCAGGTTCAGAGCTTGGTTCAGGCTCTGATGCTGGTTCTGGTTTAGGCTCTGTTTTAGGTTCTGGCTCAGAACTAGGCTCAGGTTCTGATGTGGGCTCAGGTTTAGGACTTGGTTTAAACCTGGGTTTGAATCTAGTTCTAGGAGTGGATTTCAGTATGGAGTTATCAGGTTCAGAGCTAGGTGTTGACTCAGATACAGGTAGAGTGGGAGGTTCAGGCTGTGGTTCAGAACTTGGTTCAGGCTCCGTCTGTGGTTCCGGAGTGGATTCTCCTAAACAACACAGAAATAACACAATTCCAAGCAACACAAGAAATACCAACCACCATGTAAGATATTTTAGTACATAAAAATAACTAAAGTGAAAGTTTTCACACAAAGGGGTTTAACCTTAAGTAACATTAATCAAGACAATCAGTTTTTAAAATATTGGCATTATAGAATGTATCATACAACAGGTACACAACCACCAGATGTTAACACAAAAATAACAAGAGGTATTTACATACAATTAAATCAGACACACAAATGTCCCATTTTAAATTACTGTAAGCAGGGTTTACTTTGGACATGTGGAGCAACTTTCGGACCATTACACAATTTTTATTTTCAATAGTTGTCAACTGTGAGTAAATATATTAATTAAATGTAATGTGGGTATTTATTATTCGGAAGTTATAGCAAGTAAATTTCTTTATTCAGGACTAGAGTATTTGCAAAAAATTATTTTTTTTTGTAATGTCCCAAAGTCACCCCTTTGTGTCCAAAGTACTTTAAAAAATATATAGAATTTTTATTAAAGGAATTGTTTTAAGCATTATCATGAATAGATTATGTATTATTTATTTACCTTACAACATTTGCATGAAATATTAGTAGTGAATATCTGCTGTGCAATTAATTAAGCACTTTTGAAATTAACCACTAAAAATATTTTTTATTCGTGTAGTTCAACATACAATGACATACTTTTAACAAATGGTAGAGAACAAGAAAATGTAGTGATGTGTGTTATCTTATTAAAATAGTGAAAGTAAAATAGTTTTTTGTACATTACTAGTCTAATGCAAAGCTCTGAGACTCAGGAACCAGAATTTTAGTGACACCGAACCACCTTTCTGTCAACTTAACAATGTACAGTATTTTGCAAATTTGTAGTTTTTATTAAACATTTGGAGCAGTGTATGAATCTCGAATTAATTTTGTAAATCAACTCTCAGTCAGGTACAGTATAAGCCTCTTATAGTGTTCCCACTTGTAATATTTTCCTGGTTACAATGCTACCTTCATTTGGTCCCTAAAAAATTTTTGTAACAGGAAATTACCCTCTTATAATGTTTTCCCATTTATAAAGTAAACACTTGAGAAACGTTATTACAGGGTTCTACTACAACTCCACTGAGGTGCATTGTGTGCACACTACGAGAAACAGAACAGGATGGTAACATTTATTTTACTTTTAAGTATGTTAGAGTTGGTACTGATGAAAAATTGTACAATTCAAAGTTCTTCCTAAAAAAAATTCACGTTATTTTAAAATTTACTCATGACTACATTTCATGAAAATCATTGTAATGATATACATTTTTACATTTGACCATTGCAAATATTCAATAGGTAGGAGGAAATTTTTTCCTATGCATAAACTAGATTGCGATACTGGAAAATCTTTTAATTCCGAGCTAATTTCTACAATGTGTAACAATCAAAATCATCGTAACTTGAGATTGGATTTTACACCAAGTCTTGGAATACATTCACAAAAATGGCAATGAGATAAAAGAAAGTAATCTAAGTATGATTTTCAAAAGTGCTTAATCACAATTCAGCTCAAGTTCACGCTCAAAGTTACAGTGCATGGCGGACAAAGTGAAGTTATTTTGGTGCATTTTTCAAGTGACTTACCTACCATATTACAAATAAATAGCATGTTGTACACAAAAGTGCAGAACTGGTGAGAGATAAATGTTAAATTCACAAGAGACACACAACATTTAAGCAGTAAGGACATAAATTAGAGGTATATATATATTTTTTAAGATCTTTTTATTTAGGATTATAGCTTAACTCTGGTCATTGTAATATTTGCTGTACCACCATCAAACAACAATGTAGAGCTATCTATGACACTGGAAACTGGCCCACCAACGAACTGTAAAATGCAGACAAAATTGCTGAGATGAAAAAATGCACGTCTTACCAAATTTATCTGGATTAGATTCCTGACATGAGTCACTCCTGATTTCTGTAGGTGAGAAATGTTGCAGATGTTAGTGTTTGCTGTGGATTTCCTTGGGGTACTCCCATTTCCCCCACTCCTGCATTTCATTGCTGTACCATACTCACCTCATATCACCCCCTCCAGCACTTGCTGTCAAGTGCGAACCAAAACCTCCTCCACTATACTGCACTTCAGGATTAAAAACTATGTAAACAGTCAAACTGCGTTAATCAAACTTTGTTAATACAAAGTTCTCATTAATACAAAGTAGCTTCTTTTCTCTTATAATGAGATAAAAAATAAAATATTAACTTTAATTCTTAGTAAAAACTTATTTAGTAGGCCTACATAAAACAAAGCAATAGCAAACTCTTTGTTTAAAATGACTAATGGTGTTAGTAAGAATGTTTGTATTTTTGGGATAAACAGCCTAAAATGATTTTTACAATTTTTATTGAATTTTTTAAACAACTGAAAATATACAAACCTCATTGTTACAAAGAGCAACAATCAGGTCCCTTCAGGTCTGTATTACAATGGTTCCACTGTGCCCACCTACAGATGTACTGTCATTTTAATATCTCGCTGCATCCTAGTTCAACTTCCAGCCTCCATTGTAGTTACTGGCAGCAATTCTACATAACCACAGTGTCCTGTCGTTCGTTGCCTAAACAACCTGGCCAGCCAATAAAATAATTTGTGCTTCTGTGCATGTTGTGAGTTACTGGCATCAAGTCTACAAAACCACATTCTTTGCCTACACAACTCAGCCGGCTAGCAAAACTTACCTTTAATTTGTGCAAAAAAAATTAGTTGCACTTTTTTTCTACCTGCCAATGTTTAGTATTGGCTGGAAAGATATTGTGCTTCTGATATTCATTTCTCAAAATGTGCACTTTTCTTTTAACAATGCTCGCTTTAGTCAACACGTAAATATGAAACTCTTTCTCCACTCGGATTGGTCAACTAAACCATGCGTTACACAATACCTACAAACATTTGATTTAGTTTAGAGCAATACTGAAGGTATACTCTCAGCAAATATAGATTGTGGACTTTAGTCTCAGCTGAACGATTGGATTCCTATGGGCAGCAGTTGACTCTTTGATAATCATTTTGATTTTGCAGAAGATGTTGAGTATTCAAACCTAACATAAAATTATGTTGTAACCATACATTTTCATGTTTGCTTTTCATTCAGTGCATCTTGTTTGTTACCATGTACGTACATCTGTTTTTCTGTTGGCAAGTTCTCTAAAAAAAACATTATGAGAAATTAATTGACAGTTTCTCTTTCCCATGTTGTCATTGCATCCTCACCACATCGCTGTTTATAATCTAGGTACCAAAAACTGTTCCCTTTACTCTCAACTCCTACTCGAATGTGTTTTGTTTCCTACACATATTTGACAGTGTGACTACCAACTCACCAAATTGATATTGTTTAACATGTAGAACTAATCAACCACCAGTCTTCAAAGGTCCGTCCATCATTATTTCTTACATTTGCAATGCTACCAACGTACAAACATAAATCTTCTGTGGGACGTAAAAAAATTCCCCTCAACAGTTTACTTATTTTTACATATTTATTTATTGGTCTATGGCAGCTAATATGTGCAAGCGCTGTATTTCATTACAAATAAATATTGTGAGCATAATGTTTATTAATAATATTATTTATGTTTAAATTTCAGTAATGATTATGTAAACAAAATAATTTCTGTTAGTATTATAATGTTATCCGTATGCCAAAATTATCTCTATCGTAGTTTAAAGGCAAGAATATATAAAATAAACAAATCTCACAGCCTTTTATTAAAATGAAACCACTGAAATGAACGCCAACATATTTAGAAGGCTGTGCTTTCATCCATCGTCCGTCAAAAGTTAGAGCTTGCCAACCTTTTGTCGGCCGGACGAGCGGAAATATTAGAAACCTCTGATTGGCTGAAGATCATGTGACTGACAGACGGATGGTCGACTGACTGGCAAGATGGATTATTGCGACACCAGCTTAACTTTCTTTCTGTCTCTTGAAGATTCGGAGCTACATTTCACCAACCCAAAAGTTTTAACTTTTTTCACTAACCTGGAGATTTCTGAGCTACAGGTGCTGCTTCTCTCTTAGAACGTTCTGCAACACAAACAACCAGAAATAAACTTCAATTTTATTTTGTTTGAAACATAAGATAAAATATTTAAATTTAACCACATTACTTGAGGTACGCCACGTTACGTAATATTACATTACGATTAATTTCTAGTTTTCAGAACAACTTTAGAAAATGTAAGTGAACTGTAACCAGCCCAGTAAAAGGAATTTTGTTTATGTAGTAATGATTCTGAAACTATTCAGGTAAACACAAGTGGTGGGACCACAGGAGTGTTGTATTTAAATTAAAGAAATTAATATTTAATCTCATCACAGGAGTTCCTTCCCTTCCCTCCTATGTGAACATGCACAGTCATCACTCTGGTCCCTAAAAACACAGATTTCCCTTCGCTGGGCTGTGGAAGTGAGATAGGGTTAGCACCCCTTCTAAAATATCATGACTCACCCCACTTTATATAAACTCTACTATAAATCATTACTTTCTGGTAGAACAAATAAAAATACATATCCTGATTACTTTACATAGACAAGCTCTTCAGTTAGAAAAACAGTCAAACTTGAATAATTTTTCTACGACTATTGTTACTGATTACACAAATACTGTAACTATATTTATCTTCTAAATAAGTTGAACATATCTATCAGGAAACTCGACTCACAACATATTGTTACAAATAAAAGAGTTAAATTAAGTACTGGATTTAATAGCTCACAAAGCTACGAAATACACAAAACAGTAATCAACTAGAACTCTCACAACACAATTAGTTATGCACACAATTACTCCTGTGTCACAGACACGTTAATTAACTTTGACAATTAAAGCACAAGAAAAGTCTACCATCAATTAATTAAACACTATAAA
>PNEQ01003188.1:14167-29633 GCA_003012365.1 Medauroidea extradentata | reverse complement strand
GATGGACGTGTTAAAGGGTTGCGGCGGTTATGTACCGCGGTAAAGATCTTACGAAGTCGTGAGATAAATCGCGGGGCGCTAAACTGAGTATTAATTTATTGTTTCGGCGTCGAGCAGTGCCGGGCGGCCTACAGAATTGACAAACTATTATTAAATATTGCCGATTGTGTTATAGTGACCACGTGGGCCGACCGACCATAAAATGTTGTACCCTTAGTTTGTGCAAACGCAGAGTAAATAATTTAAAAGAGAATTTAATTTTCTTTTTTTTTTGCTAAGGACACCCCTGCTAACGAACCCCGCCTTATGATCTTTTTATTGCTCTCCGCAACGACTAGCCGGCACAGGGGCCCCGAGATGATGTTTGTTTGTGTGACCAGTACATCACCTCAAACAATTTTCATTTAATTTGAGAAAAAGATGTGCGCTACAGACGAGTAAATACTGCATTTGTATGCAAAACCTTACTACATATTTTTTGAGAGAATTACAAAGAAATTCCACTTTTTAACTTTTGTTTTGGCTAATGGGCTATTGTCAGATTATCTGTGATTCCTGATTATCTGTACATTGCCCAACATTAACTAACACGGATAAACAGGAGTTTACTGCAAATACAGTAAATTTAATACCATTAGTAGATGTAAGTTCTAATTAATTTTTGCATACATCACCCAACAGGTAGAGAAGATTATTTATAAAATCAGAAAAACAAAATAGTAAAAAACTTACATAACGCAGAGGCCCCGCAGGCTCTACGTAAATCTGCATCTTCACTCATGGCACTTAAGACAGCCACATATTCTTTCACTATCTTGTCCGAGAGAGTAGGTGAAGAATAGATCCCCAAAAAAGACTGAAGTGCAACAACTGCTGCTTCACGGATTTCCTCATCAACATTGTAAACACATTCTTGAATTACAAAAACCCAGTCCTCTACAACATACAGAGGATAAACATTTTAGTTAGTACAAATTAATCCACACTGTTAACCTAAGGCCATATTTTAATAGTGTTACATTCAATATGCATAACAAAATCAAAAACTTTTACAATAATATATTACAATACTACTAGTCACCTTAGACCATACATCGCCATACAGCTCCTCCAGTCCCTCACCCACTAAAATGACAATTTCGTTATACATTGAACACTATCCAACAAACCTTGCGCATTCTGCCTGGATTATGAGTAGAGACATGTGAAAATAGCAATTTGAAAATTATTTTGAAGCATTTTCAGATTGGTTTTGTAGCATTTTGTAGTATTTTGAAAAGAGCTTTGTAGCATTTTGTAGCATATTTAGTGAAAAAGTTAGAAAATATAGGAAAAGATAATTTTCTATCAAAAACAACATACTTACAAAACTTATCAAACGTGCAAGATACAAGACAATGTTTTTTATAAGAAACAAATAAAATGTTTCGCTGATTAAATTTTAGCATTGAACAGGTTTCCAAGCTTTCCTCTTTCAGCAGTGTTATTCTCTCTGAAAGTACAAGGATATAGTTTCTGAAAAACCTTTAAGCATCTACACTGTTTACAGGTAACATGAGTGCGAAGCAAATGTAAACAAGTAAAGCGAAACAGATGCGGCTTTGTGAATGCTTGTAATTTTAACTTTGAGAGGAAGACAGAGAATGAAAAGAAGTGTTTACGGACGCGCAAGAGATGAAATGAGAGATAATTCTGCTACACTTCCCGTTACACAGTTCACGAAGTTATTTTACGACCCGTTGTAACTGAATGCCGCCATGTTGTAAACAGTGAACATCGAAAAATGTGCACAGATGTATGTTAACGTGGTGTGTTTATTTTTGTTTACGTAACCACAGTATAAACATGTAATTGCTATGTAAATGCATGTTTATAATAATTTCTGCAATATTTTTTTTTTAAATTAAATAGTGAATGCCTATGGTATGTCCCAATTATGTACACGTCTTTGAAACCTATCAAAAGTTAGGGTTTTTTTCGTAAATAAGTTGTAATTTTGCAGTTTTTCGCAAATAACTCAAAATGTCTCATATACTTCGCATTTATCGCAATTCGCGATTTTCAAGTACCTTTAACTATGAGATAATTCAAAAACATTAAGAAAAAAATTACAACCTGCTCAAATATATATTTATTCAGAACTTATTTGGTCTTTCATTTTCTTGGTGCTGTTAAGGCTAAAATGCCTTCTTTTAACTCAGCCAAATTTCAAACAAACATCACATGAACAAAGGTAGCAATAAAATGAGTTGAAATTTAACTAGAAACAATACAAAATAGTAACTAAGTATATTAAATTAACGTTAAAATAAAATAAGTTTAATTGAAAACAAATATAAGTCCTGGAACACACTTGCAGCTTAGAGCAGCGGTCACCAAACTACGGCCCTCGGGCCAAATGCGGCCCGCGATAAAGTTTTATCCAGCCCGCGGACACGATTCTAGTTTGATACATAATTTAATAAGCAAAGATCATATTTATTTTCGGTAACCAATTAAGTAATTTTACGATCATAAGGCGGTGAAAATGGAGAAAAAATTTCAAAATAAATCCGAATCTGCATACAATTTTATCATACCGTACGTACAGCTACTGCAATATAGCGGTGAACGAAGGCACTAGGTAAGAGAAATTAGTTAAGTCTTGTAAGTGAAAAGGGCAGTAGTATATATTAGTAGTGAAGTGTTGAGCTTGATTTTTGTTTTTTAGTTGCTTCCTTTTTCGTGTTATGATTATAGTGGCGTTATAGTCCAAAATAGCCAGCTACGTGCGGAAAAGGAAAGTGGACTCTGACTGTCGCGTGTTTAAGGAACAGTGGGCATAGACTATTTTTTTTACCGAATCGGGTGATAAAAAAGCATTCTAGCATTCCTCAAGGAGTATAACTTACGGAGACATTACGAAAGAAAGCATTTAGGCGAGTACTCCACATTTGTGGGGAAAATTCTGTCAGAAAAACTAAACTCGTTGAAACGTTGTTTATCGTTGCAACATTTATCATTCAAAAAAATTAGCTAAGGGAATGAAGCTGCAACGAAAGCTAGTTTTCAAGTGGCACATATATTAGCAAAGCGGAGGAAGCCATTTACCGATGGTGAACTAGTAAAATAGTGCATGCTTAAAGTAGTAGGAGAGCTTTGTCCTGAAAAAGTAGATCTATTAAAGTATGTTAGTCCTTCTGCAAGTATAGTTGCTCGTAGAACAAAGGATATTGGTAAAAATGTTGTCCTTCAGCTGACTGAAAATGTTAAGAAATTCATTTTTTTTTCTTCTCTTGTACTTGATGAGTCAACTGATGTTTCAGACACTTCGCAACTATTGATATTTATTCAGGGTATTGATGCAAATTTTGAAATTACCAAGGAGTTGGTATCCGTGTGCAGCATGCACGGATCCACGACCGATGCCGACATTTTTGTAGAAGTGGAAAAAACTCTTTCCAACTACAAACTGCAGTGGAGACATTTGAAATGCATCACAACCGACAGTAGAAAAAACATGTGTGGAACAAAATTAGGCTTGGTGGGTCAAGTTAGCAAAGCGACGGAGACTGAATGTCTTAAAGAACCGATAATTTGCACTGCATTATTCACCAAGAAGCATTATGCGGCAAATAATTGGACATAGCGTGTGTTTTGGAACGTGTAGTAACTACAGTGAATTTCATTCGTTCACAGGGCCTTAACCATCGTCAGTTTCATATATTTGTGGAGGAAATAGAAGCACCTGCACATGATAAACCTTACCATACGGCCGTATGCTGGCTTTCTTGTGAAAATGTAATGTCGCGGTTTTTGAACTTAAGAGGTGAAATCAGTATCTTCCTGAATGAGAAGAATAGGACATTACCTTTGCTGACCGACAGTGAGTGGCTGTGGAAGTTAGCATTTCTTGCAGATTTGATGACACACATGAATAACTTAAATCTGAAGCTACAGGATGAAAATGACCTCATATCCGACATTTATGGACACATAAAGGTATTTCGACAAAAACTTCTTCTATTTCAGTCGCAACTGACCAAGAGCTGCTTTGCACATTTTCTAGTGTTGTGACATTATATGTCATGAAACGAACACGCCTTTTCCTTCGGAATTTGGGGTTGAAACCATAACAGATTTGATTTCACAGTTCCAAACATGTTTTTCAGACCTAAGCATCAGACATAAGGGTCTTTGAAAACCCTTTCAATTGCAGCATTGAAAGTCTTCCACCTGAACTACAACTTGAAGTGATTGACATGCAGTCCAGCAACATGCTGAAAGACCAATTCAAAGAAAAGAACTTAGTAGGTTTTTACTGCAGTCTTTCAGAGGGCACATTTAGTAACTTAAAGAACTTCGCTCGTGGTATTATTTCAATATTTGGCACGACCTATGTTTGTGAAAATACATTTTCAAAAATGAAATATGTGAAAAGCATCTACCAATCACGATTGTCCAATGAAAATTTGCAGTCCATACTGATGAGCGGAAACACAAAATTTGAAACTCATATAGAAGATATAACGTTGCAAAAAACACAGTATCACATGTCTCACTAGCAAATTAACAGTTTATTAATGTATATTGAAGTTTAGCTTTAATATTAATCAATTGTTATAATGTTAATGAAAACTTGTTTAAATTAATAATAAAGTTTATTCATGTAATATTGTAACAGCATAGGCTTGGACTTTTTATTAAAAACTTGAAGTCAATTTTGCATACATTGCACGGTATTTTCTCAAGGAATAACACAAATTAATGTTAGAAAATAATGTCAAAGTGAATACTTCTGTAAATTAATTAAAATATCTTTGGATTTTGTATTAAAAAAAAATTAAATCAATTTTGCTTATATTGTACTGTATTTTCTCAAGGAATAACACAAATTAATGGTAGAAAAATACGTCAAAGTGAATACTTCTGTAAATTAATAAGCTTTTTGGACTTTTTATTAAAAAAAAATTGAAGTCAATTTTGCATATACACTATACTGTATTTTCTCAAATAACAACACAAATTAATGTCAGAAAATAACGTCAAAGTGAATATTTCTGTAAATTAATAACTATCTTTTTGGACTTTGTATTAAAAAAAACGTAATCAATTTTGCATACATGGTACTGTATTTTCTCAAGAAATAACACAAATTAATGGTAGAAAATTATGTCAAAATGAACACTTCCGTAAATTAATTAAAATTTCTTGGGACTTTGTATTAAAACAGTTCAAGTAAATGTTGTATGTATTGTAGTGTATTTTCTCAAAGCATAATACAAATTAATGGTAGAAAACAAAGACAATGCAAACATTTCCATTAAATTATGTAATTTATGATTTTGCTTAACTACGTGCATAGTTTGGCCCGCGGTCACTACCCTGGATTCAAATGTGGCCCTCGTCGATATAAGTTTGGTGACCCCTGGCTTAGAGCATACATTATCAATAAGTTACTCAACAAACAAGAATGAGATAAATACTACAAATGGCTTATGTAATTAAGTTCACTAGAAGAAAAAATAAATAAATTTATCTACATTTACCATTACTGAAACAGTAGTTCAATTTTATTTGTGACCGCTGAACATCAATCTAACCATCTGCCATAAAAAAAAAAAATTGTTACAAGTTTTTAGGCAAAAACTTTATATGTGGGCAATTCCCATGAGTTCTTTTGGGATAGAGGTCTTATAATTAGAAATAAAATAGTTGAATTAAGTTATTGATTTACTAGCTCACAAAGCTTACAAAAACACAAAACAGCAATCAACTATAACTTTCACAACACAATAAGTTATGCACACAATTACTCCTGTGTAACAGACACGTTAATTAAACTTGACAATTAAAGTACAAAAAATGTCTACCATCAATTAATTAAACACTACAAATCACAGTAAAATTCAGTCATATATCCAATCAACAGTCTCTCAAATAGTGACAGTGTACAACCTTAATAGTCCGCAGTGGTGATGAATCCCTGTGTGCTGCGCAGCACCCTGAGTGCACCGCTGTCTTCACTCTTGAAGTCTTTGGTTCGACTCCCGTCGTGCACCTCCTCTTCGCTCGTCATCCCACCGCAGCAGTCCTCTTGTTTCACCCAACACTGCTGCCTCACAGTGGACTCTGACGTCACCAAGATGCCTTTACCAGTCTCTCTCCACAAGCATAGCACCTTCCTCTAGCACGACCAATAGCGACTCTCTACAAATCTGTCAATTCGGCCCTCTTATACTCTGGGAAACAGTTGGGGACTCCCCGCAGTTGGGGACTCCCCGCATTTCAGGGGTCTAAAAATGGACATTACAATTTGTTTCGGACATGACTTGAGTCACGTAAACCACCCTTGTAGGGTTAAGACGCAGTTGGGACAGGTATCTGTGATGTGGCTTCGGCGTGACTTCCATCACGTAGCCGCCCAGCCTGTAAGTCAGGGGCCAGTCCACAAAGTATTACGAAACAGCTGCCGACCACCGGCCTCCAGGTACATGGCACGCAACACTACCCCCTCCTTAAGTCTGTTCGTCCTGAACAGACACAGCAGCCACAGGACCATTGTAGAGGGCCAATCTGTCGATATGTACAACTTTAGGTCTTCTCAACCGAAAGCCTTGATGAACAATCCGAAACACCACATCATTGATCTTCTTCGCTATTTCATATGGGCCTTCCCAATTCTTCTGCAGCTTGGGACAATACTCCTTCTTTCTCTGACGGTTGTACAACCACACCAGTTGTCCTTGGAATGTTTCATCTGGTGCATTCCTATTGTAGCGAGTCTTCATCGTGTCGGTGTTGATCATAAGGTGTCACCGGGCAAAGTTGTGAGTGTGAACCAATTTGCGACGTAACTCGCTGGCATACACTGGGGATGCAATCTGGTCCTCCTCCGCCGATCGTCCGAACATCAGGTCGCTCGGGAGACTGAGCTCTCTTCCAAACAGCATCCTTGATGGTGTCACCTTAGTTCCTTCATGTTATCACAGGGTAGGAGGCTATGACCTGAATAAAACTACTGACATATTTCAGAGAAATAGTGGCACTGAATCAAGTAACAAAAAAGTGCAATGTTGCCCCCGTTGTTGTACTGTCCCAAGCATCGATCTGACAGCATAATAAACTTTCTTTCCTCCCCCTCCTTGAGCACAGCGAAGTTGCCATTTACATTCTTTAAGATACAGGAAGCCGTATCCAATGAACTTCGTTTGCCAACTGTTTCGTCCCAAATATTCATAGTGACCCTAATTACTTCCTACATCATGTAATGCAAAGTTATAGCACGAGAACTGCCTTTGGTAAAACATACTGGAGAGAGAAAGTGTGGGGCAAAACAAAACTTGCTGCATATCTACGCATAATACAATCACTTCATTGTTCACCTGAGCTAACTCAGTGTATTATTTTAAACACAATATGAGTGTTCCGCTTTGGTCTGATGCAAGTCACTCTCCAACTTTACCTTTGCAGCATCAGTGTCGTTATCTGCAGCAATGAGCTTGTAATACAATAAATCACAATATTTGCATGTATCAGAACTGTGTGTGCCAAACAGCACTGTTAGAAAGTCAGTGTGAAACACTTGTTGATACACTGTTCTGCTGATTCTTTTGTGTGGATGCATTATGTTAAACAAACGAGACATCTTAGACAAGTCCAGGTCAGAACTCAGACTATCTTGTAATGATGTATATATACTATAATGTGTTAACGAATCAAGCATCGTACATTATGCATGCGGCCTATTCTTATGTTTTCCTTGGCCATCTTTAGGTACTGAAATACCATCCTTTAATTATTTCTGATACGTCTGACTTCTCCTCTGCTTTATTGAAAATGTATGTAGTAGGTTTTCTTGACACAACTCTATTTTATTGAGCATGTACTTGTATGTTGCAGATCTGCATGACGTGACATCCGTTTTCCCCCTTTGCGCCTTTGAGGCTTTTTCAGCTGAATGCAGTTCACCAGAAACTATGATTGTTCCTCATATGACAAATTATGATAATGTTCGTATAACTACACCTTCTGATCCAAGTCTAGATGACTGTAACCAGGTTTCACGTAGTAATTAAGTCGCAGACCCGTTTCTGTAAGGTAAATCAAAACACATATTCCACAACATGAATATCATACTTTGCAGCACATAATAACTTACAATTTATTCACATGACATGCAAATAGTCTACATTTTTTGCGGTCATTATGCAGCCTGTAAAACGTAAATCATAGGATTGTGCATATTTCATGACGTAGATGGAAATATGTTACAAAGTGATGTGCCATACAGCATTATTCTACTGACCTGGGTTGGGAGCTTTTTCTCTGCCACTAATTTGCCTTTCCTTGAGATGTACTCTTCCCGCATCACATAACGTCTTCCGCTTGACATCATTCCATTCCAAAACATTTATCTTCCTCTTTCTTCCTATGTTTATGGTTTTTAGTAATGTACCTGACACATACGCATCACGTTTGTCCGTCAAGTTTGTGCTATACAGCGTTGTTCGCTCGTAACCACCTTCAACTGCAGGGAGTTATAACTGTGTAGTGGAGTTTTATTTTGGTATTCCGAGGAACTACGTACATAACTAACTAGATGTGAAGTGTTTGTACAGTGATATTCCATGTAAACGCAACAACGGAAAAAAAATGTGCCATACAGTCTTATTCCAGCGCACCCTTCAATTAACAAAGACATTGTATTTTGTGTTCATGTTTAATTTATTTATAAATATTAATTTATGAGTAATGATACTTTCCAGTTGATTGATTGTAATTTGTCACGTAATGAAATGTTAATTTTGATTGCGAACCAGACTTAGGTTTTTATTGAACATCATCAAAATTCTGTTTTTATATTAATTAAGTAGAAGGATTTGTAAAGCAGCTTCAAAATGTTAATTTAGTTTGGTCTTACCCTTACAGGTTTGTTATTTTCCTTCTATATGAAGACACATGACATTGAATTTCGCAGTGATAATTTCTGTTGAAACTAATTTTCTTTTCAATACTTGGTTGAAGATAAGTGTTCTGGAGGTGTACACGGAAGGGTGAACTGTAGGACTTACCACCTGTTTATCTGCAGAGCAGTTGTGGTGGTGTCTGTTGTACCACAACACAGACTAGACTATGAAAGGTTCTGTCCCTTTTAGTCTGGCCACTGTGTGGAAATTTCATCCGTTCTATACAGAATGAAATCTGTACCACTACAATGGTTTCATTATTAGATGTAACAGTCACCTATGAGACGACACTAATCCTCATGCCACCACCAACAGCCAACGAACACAGACAGTACTCCTTCAAATTCTATAAAGCATGTGTACAATGACTTTAACATGGAATTTTAAACACAGTGGATTGAAAGAGGTAAGCTTGTAATATGAGTTGCATGTGTTCCTGTCTTTAAACCACTCTTTCCCATATGGAAATCGTGCTGGAAGATGTACCTGGTCAGCTGGTTTTTTCTGAGATCTCCCATTTCTCCCACTCTTATCATTCAAGCACTACTTTTTACTCATCTCAAATCATACTTCACCAACGCTAAAGAGCCATGTGCTGACCAAAATCTCTCTCTCACCCTTAATACACTCTACTTTTTCCAGCAGGAAAATGCAGCCCTTGTTTTTGGTAGCACATACTCATTTAAAACTTTGCTGAACTAAGAAAGCATGTTATTTAAATAAATACACAGTACATAGGCTTAAAGTACTTATTAAATTGACATTTATCTGCATAAACTAATTCTGGAAGTTTAGAAACTTACCTGCAATGTCATCCACTTCTATTTTAGATTCTGAACACTTCCAGATATATCTACAACATGACCCTTTTATCATATCGCCTCCAATTCCACGTAACAGACCATTACGGCGATAGTTGGGTAAAATACTCTTTATACTTTTCAAAGTCTCATTATCTGAAAAATAATAAGTCACATTTTTTAAAAAGGTGCGCATGATAGATGCCTGAATGGAAAGCTTAAACATTTGTACAAAAACCTAACAACTACATGTCATAAGATTAACAGGTCTTGTAGAAAACCAATAGCCTTAACAACAATTTTATGAAAATTAATTAGCTAGATCAAGTTTAAGGAAAGAAATTACAAGACAATGACAGTTCTACCAACAGAGTGACTCCCGACTATTACATTTTAAATTATATGTTAATCAACTTACTTATACAGCAAAACATTACATGATAGTAATAGTGCCTCACCAAAAAATGGTAACATATATCTACCTGTAATCTTTTAATGTATTTGTGAATGAAACCTTTTCGTGGTGATAAATTTTTAAAATTTTAGAAGTGTGTGCGCAAAACAAAATAATTGGTAATATTTTGATCAGTAATTAAGTTCAAGTGTATTATCATGAAATAAAGTACATGTTTAAAAGGTACTTCAACTAAAAAATTAAATAAAACATCACTCTACTCAAAAACAAAAATGGTGGTTGCTCTGTCATACAACTATATGAAACTTTACAATGTTATTACACACATAAACATGTATTTATAGCCATTATTAGAATTATTAAATAATAACAACTTCATTATCACCCTCCACATTTAGTACATTTCAAAATATTACCATGTAAGCATGCATCATTTATGTTTAATGTAATAAAATTCTAATCAACATTAACAAAAGTGTGACTTTTAAATGTAAAACTTAAGGACGACACCTATCTCACGTTTAAAATGTTCCACATGAACCCATTGTGTCAATGTATGAAAAGAAAATACACTTTGAACGACGACAGAAGGGTAGTTTCAAAACATCATTTCAATTACCGAAATCATTTCAGAGCCCTTCAAAAGGACTAAAAACAGCTTATTCAACCTCTTATATCTGAAAAACCACTCATGGGATTCTTGTGAATCTACTTTAAAACATACAGTGGTCATTGATTAGAACATTTCACCAATAAAAAGATGGGGTCACCATTGCAAGACAAGTGTCAGTAAGGTGACTGATCTACGATACCACTGCACACTGTTTCAGTATCTTACAGTAAAGGCGATATTGCACCAGATAAGCTCGTCAACATCGCCCTTAGCACCATGCCTCACTCACACAAACACATGCAGAGCAGGCAGGCGACTAAATGTAACCTTTGTCAATTAAGTTCTATAGCAAAACGATTCTTTATTTATAGGTAAGTAGCAAACACTGACAAATAAAAATAGCAAATTATTTTTAAATTTCAAGAATTCATGAATTTAGTACTTTTTATGAGCAACCAAAGATACACATTTCATTATTTTGTAACACTTCCATGCAGACATTTACAGACCAAATTTCCAACTGATATTATACCCAGGATTATTTTTTTCACTTGCCCAAATTTTATAAAAGTAAGAAATGAATTTTCCTTTTACTTGAGTCTGAAAATTGAGATGTGTGAATGATAATATATAGTATATGCAAACCTGTTGCCATAAAGGAAGAAGTTGCATTAAAGTGAATAAGTTGACATAAAGTGAATAAATATTTTAAAGTGAAAAAGTTGTCTTAAAGTGAAGAAGTTGCCTTAAAGTGAAGAAGCTGCCTTCTAGTGAATAAGTTTTCTTAAAGTAATGATTATATTCTGCATTAAAATGTTTTGTTTTGAGCTAAAAAGTATGAAAATCCACTATCACTTACAGTTCTTGTATCATTCGTGAAAACTTTAAGGTGAACATATGTATACTTTTGCCAAAAAACTTTAAATAAAACTTGGAATACTACCATTTACAAGATGTGTGGAATATTCAAATCACCGACATCAAATCAGTTATTACTGCATATTACCTTACCTTAAAAACCTTAATAAATGTTTCAAAGGACACATTTTACACATAGCTCGGAATTCAGTCATCTTTTATTTACTCTGTCGTTGTATCTCCTCCCTAACCTAGCCAAATCCCGACACACGAGCACAGATTTGTTGTGGTATGTCAGGGTGTCCAACATAAGAGCAAGTGCCGCCCCGAGTGTAAGCAGGGAGTAGGTTCGAACGGACCATTGAAAACAAATATAAATACTTTGCATATTAGCCCCGTGGCAACAGAAGACAAATAGCTGAGTGGCACCCACCACCCAGACTTCTCAAATTACGTCAACCACAGGGTGTGAGTAGTGTCAACTCTTACGTAAACAGAAACAAATATGGTTGCCAGAGTATACCCTAGCCCTTGCGGGCAATGCAGTCTATCTAAAACTATCTCAGAAATTCTGTAATTAAGCATTTGTGACTTTTTCTATTACTTATCACAATTTCTTCTCACATTATCAATAAAACAGTCCTCTAATTTCATGCATTCAATTTTCATCTGTATCAGACTTTCATACATCAGTCTTTAGTAACCGTAAGTAAACTTTTACACAGTCAATTCATACTTTCACTTATTCACTGACAAAATAGAACAAAACTCAGTTATCTAGCAAGTCAACAATATCAATAATACATGTTTTTATTAATATACAGAATGATTTTAATGGTCCAGGTCAGTTTATCAATCATTGTTTGTTGTGTAAGTATCAAACAATTGTGAATTAAATTGGTTTAAATGAAACTCAGTTACATAAAAAAACATTTTCTATAATTTATGTTTCTTCACGGACTTTAGGCTTCTAATATAACAGAAAACTTTAAATAACTTAATGAACACATAATGTATGAAAGTAGAGGACTGACTACAAATTTATTTTAACTGAACCGTTAATCTGAAATGCTATTTTAAGACACAAAAATTGACAAGCTATACTGCAATGTTAAAAGAAATGCAGTGCAGGCATCCCTCGAGTTAAGTAACATGCTACTTATGTAAATTTGCAGACACATAAAATTTTTTCAATATTTAAAATATATATTAACATAAAACATACATATATATAAACACCTATACATGCACATATATACATACATATACACACACACTCACACACAGATATATATATATATATACACACACACACGTAAACACACATATATACATATATTGATGCCGGTTAAGGACCAGCAGGGGCAGTAAGCCCATAAAGTCGCCTTAAATCCATAGGAATAAACATGTGCATGATCACAGACTCATAGTATATTTTATTAATTTAGTGTTCTAGTGTTTTGCATGTATTCTTTTCCACAGGTTCATTGATTGCGTATGTCTAGTGCTTCTGTTTTTCAAAGTGGTCACGATGGACATTCAAACCGCCGCCCGGAAATGTTCCAGAGGTTTCGTCAACTCATTTTGAACATTTAAAACCATAATTAACAACAACACGTAACCTGTTTTGCAATGTATATTTCATTTTGTGCCCTTTTTCTACATTTAACATAACAATTCATTAAAAATACCATTTCTGGAATGGTAGAGAACAGTCATGTGTGTGGCGCCGGATGTGAATGCCCCGGCGATAGGCCATGAGCCATCAGCTGCCATGTTCCTCTGCGCAGCTCATCGCAGGGTTCTGGCAAAGTAAGGCGCTTTCCGTGCACGCTCCATCGTTGTTTCCCTGAAGTATGTTACCACAGTTATTTAATACACCTGATCATAATTTTTTGTTCACGTTTGTGCCAAGTATTCCCCCGGCAAGTGCCACTACGCTTAATTTAATCATTATTGCAGTAAATGTTACTTTAAATTAAAAATGTGTGTGTGTTTCATTCACGACACGTGGCTAGGGACTTTGTAATCGCCAGTCATCCACACGTCAATGAAGATTATTCAGTGATTTTAATTGTCAATCATGTCAGGAATGTTTGTATTACTCAGCAATGAAATTATGTATCATTTTCATGTGTCATCTAATATTTTACGGTCAGTTTTGTGAAACCACATGCTCATCACCAATGACGTTCATTACCATCATTGTAGAGTGAACAAAGGGACATTGTGCATTCATTCATGCATCTACATCATTTTGCATATGGTTCACGAAAGTTGCATCTCATTTCTTGCATGTAGCCACATTCTTCAGCGAGTACCACTATCATCATAATTGTGCCAACCATCACCATATAATTGCGTACCTCGGGGACAGGTTCGACCATACAATTGCATAGTTGGGAACAGCAGCATACATCCATCATCTACGCCCGCTTCCCAAGCAAAACAGTGGTCCATACCAGTGACCATCGGTTCTCTGCTCCACAGGGAGCTGCATTTTCAAATGCCGTGGGAGCATCCCGCACAACCCCGCATTCAATACATACAGCACATGTAGGCGTGAGCATGGTTTCCTTCAACCGCCACACGTTGGAATGATGTATCACAAAATTCATTCAGGCATGCTGTATTCAGTACGTAATAAATCATTGTGCAAAGGGATAATATTGTTTTCATGCTATTCGACCCTGTCATATAATTGTGCTCATGTCAGATAAATAAACTAAACCATCATCACACCTGGAACGAGACGATCACTTGGCACGCGACCAGAACACCCCCCCTTCCCCTGGAATAATAGTCTAGAAGTGTGATACTGGGGAGTATTGCTGGCGCCCACCCTCATAGCCATCAATTCAATATATAAGTCAGTCACGTCTTGTACCAACTGTGTCAATATATACATACATATGCATATATGTATATACACACACACATATGCATATATGTATACACACACATACATACCTATACATATATACATATATATACACAACTATACATATATATACACACAAATATACATATACAGTGAACCCTCGATAACTCGGACTAAAAGAAGGGGGGAGAAGCTGTCCGAGTTACGATTTGTCCGTGTTATCGAGGGATGTCCGGAGAGGTGGGGTATCAGTCAATCACAAAAAAAGCGAAGAAATTAGTACGCTATTAATTATACAAGCAAAAGAGGCTGCAATAAATACTGTTTTGTACGTAACTATCGTAATAAGTTATGGGAGGGCCACCATGCAGTGGGAAAATTAACGTAATGTGGAGGACTATAAAAGAATGTCAAACAATGTGGGCAGTCAGTTCTTTATTTATTTTTTATGCTGCTACTTCTGGCTGATTCTTTTTATCTCTGTGCTAGAGGCTGGCACCAGGCTCCCTTCTATCTCATAAAAGTTTTCGTCTGGCTGGCGACAGCCAATGTGCACGTGTGAGAGAGATAAGAAATGATCGTTGGAGATAAGCTAGAGATGTTGCGAGCGGAAGTAGTCAAGGTCAACCGGTACAGTCTCGTGCAATACAAACGCCGCACGTGACCACACGCATCTCACACAAGATGTTTACATTGAAAAATACCTTACGTCCATATGTCACAGCGTAGGGGCAGCAGCCAACTGCTAGCCAGATAGTTACTTTATCCTCCTACAAAGTTACAAAGGTATAAAAATAATTTTCCTCGTATACATGAATAAAAACGGTACTGTAATTAACAATCCTTCTGGGTCACTGTACATTATGTGAACATATTTTAACACTACTAATTTTAAAATTTAATTTTATGTATGTAAATTGCATCATAGAACACATAATTTACAGCTGTATT
>PNEQ01003188.1:0-13167 GCA_003012365.1 Medauroidea extradentata | reverse complement strand
TAATGTCGTTTCACATTGTATTCCTTGGGCACTGACACTACTTGCATACAAACCAAACACTGCAGCTTTCCGTTATTGTTAGTGACCAAATAATTAGTCTCCCACTTTTCCTGATATGCTCTATTTTCGTTTTCAATTTTCCGTTTTTTCATAGTATTACTCATGTCAAACTTTTAAGAGTTAATTTCACAAAAGTAAATCCCACTAGGCTGAACACTGAAAAAGAACTGTGATATGTGACCGCGCAACTGAATTACGTCACAGCTATCAGTACGTTTCTCATTCCACATATTCGAAGGAGGGGAGGGGAGAGCGGGTTGATGTTTGTTTGAAAAAGATTGACTTGCGCTACAGCTCATATTACGATGCAACATGCCGTCTTTGAGTATTGCTAAATACCGCGGCGTCACGACCGTCAGTTCGGTTTTATAGATTAGGCTCGTATTTCGCCGTCGACGCACGTATTTGTTTTTTGACACACGGGCCGTACAAATGTTGTGCGGCCCGCGGGCCGCCTGTTGGACAACCCTGACCTATCCTCTCCATGGAAGGCATACAACACCCTCATTCTCAGCACATCTGTGGCGCAGCACTTAACAGCAGTTGTCATCTTTGCCTCCTAACTCCCTCTCCCTTTATCAAAACACAATTAACATCTTGAAGTCCTTTTGTAGTTCAAGTCTGCACAGATTCTTTTTATTTCTGGCACACAACACCACAGTGTAGAATACAAAGTATAGCCTGACACAGATGGTTAGCTGGTTGCGTCTACCTTTGTGACATGCTTGTGCAATTTAAGACTAGAAATTACTTATGCCTATACAGCTACAGATAAAGGATGCATTAAGTGATTTGCAATTAAAATAAATACACCTTCCAACTCATCCAACAAACTACACTGCAGTACAAAAATATGTTACATTAAATTATCTATTAGTACTAAACTAGAACTGCATTTTCTACCAACACCTGGAGATCAAAATTTATTTAAGAAATCTTATAAACACAATATTTTAACTCTTACCTTAAAATCTAAGTTAAAAAGTTAAACTAAAATTATAAACATACCAACATAATTATGCAAGCTGCCAGCGACATACAAGCCATGAATTATTTCTCCAATTGCTGGTGCCGCACCCAATCTTTCGGTTAACACCTCACTGTAAGCTGTCTTCACAAGTGTGGGTAGAAATGATGAGACGAACAATGGCTCAAAAGGCGACAAAAGATGCAAAGCCTGTAAAAAAATTTTTGCAATACACAATATGTAACATTTTCACTAAAAGCTTAAATTTACATTTCGTTGCACTAATTACTTTGAAACCATTCAAGGCTGAGAATTGTGGTTTGATTTAAAGTATGCTGCAATTGAAAATGTGTACTGTGCATTATAAATTTTTGATTCAGAGGTACGAACTATTTATCAAACCCTTTAGTAGAAATATTAAAAATAACAGGAATTGTATTGAATTTTCAGCTGTTAAAGATTAAAAGTTTGCATTGCCACTAATTCTGCTTTAACATTAATGTATGAATTTGGAACAACATTATAGGATATGAACTACTAAGTTTTATACTAATACCTAATGTTTTTATAGGAAAGTAAATTCAAACTAGATCAATACATGTTTCTAGTAAATTTTTAGGAAACAGGAAATAATTATGGGACTAGTTCAATGTCACCTCCTAGATTTATCTGCAGTAATCAACCTAATGTTTTTTCATTTTGCCGTTTGAAAAAGTAATCATTTTTGGTACGTTTTTAATCTACCTGTAGGCAGTTGGAAATAAACATTTTAAGTAAATATTCTTCATCATTGTTAATGCCAATGCTAAACGGTAAATTATTACAATCTTTCTTCGAGAAGACTGCTGTGTTTAAACAATTACAATGGTTTCAGTTTTTTTGGTTCAGTTTTTTTTTCTGCATTCTTAATGAATAAGGACATGATGACTTAACAGGGCTGAACTGACCAGATACTACTTGAGATAGGTCACATTCTACACGAAACATGGGAAGCTGAACTTGAAGGCATTTACAGTTTATTTAGCAGTTTCAATTAAAACAAGAATGTTTCGTCGGTTTATTAGGACGTCTCATCTGCTAACTGCCTTCGTAATTTTCACTGTTCACATGATGCCAGCAGTTGCCTTTCATCCGATGCTGAACACTGAGTAAGGTGAACTTACACTAGAGAATACCTGGTTTCGATTCCCAGTTTATGGCCATTCTGATTTTGGTTTTCCACGGTTTCCCCAAATCGCTCCAGGTGAATGTGTGATGGATCTTAACTAAAGGCTTTGGCTGTTTACTTTCCTGTTTTCCGTCTGTCCGAACAGTTGAGTCTATCTCTAATGACATAGTTGTTGACAAAACGTTGAGCCAAGCAAACTACTTGAACACTTAACATCACACGTATGTAAGCCACAAAACAAGCGATGTTCACACACGTATAAACATTTTAGAATTGTATACAATGGCTAGTAATCTTGACAATATATCTAACTGTTCCTTTCCTTTGAAGTCATATTTAAATGCCAGTAAATGCTGTACACAAATGTACATGCATTAAACCAAAAGAACTCTGCACCATGCTTCTCCAAGAATGTACCACTGATCAACCGATTGATACACTGAGGCAAGTTCTCACACAAGAATAGGATTCTATGCCAAGGAAATACAAGCACTTAATACAAAATGATTGATTTTTCTATTGTGTGTGTGTGTAAATTACATACATAAGTTGTGAGAAAAACTGGTTCCAATCAATAAAATTCCCCAGGGACAATAGAATAAAGAAGCTAGATAACGTTATAGATTGTTTATTCTGTCTTGATGTATCATACACAAATCATGGAATACTCACACTACTGCCTGTTAGAATTAAACTGCGCTGAAAGAGTAATATTAGTGTGGCAAATTGGCAGGCAGTAGTTTCGTTTTACACTATTTTCTATCTGATCTTACAATTTCGTTTGCGAAAAGTTTGTACTCAAGTCCAACGCACGCTTCTAATGTTATTGTTTACGAATCTGGGCTGTATTTTACACCTACAGCAGACCATAAAAGGTATTTATAGTCATTTTGAAGGCTCCTAAAATCATATTTCTAATAAGCACAATGTATTTTTAAAATGACAAAAACATAGTTTCATGTGTGTATTCTTTTCGTAAATAACCATTCTGTGAATAAGTTAAGTTGTTTTGTGAGGAAAAAAGGATATATGGCAAACTACAACACTGTTCACGTGCCACATACATAATCCTCTTCAAGGCATTCCCTGAAGTGAATATTCACCCGAACTTCTAACAGGTACTGGCATAGTGCAAGCTGCAGCATTCCTCTGCAATCCTACTAAATTTATTTGTCATGCTTTAATTGCAGGGAATGTGTTCAACTATCCACTATAATCTTAGTAGTTACATACTTACTGGTACAATGTTCAAATGGTCCAGGCACTCCTGCCAAATCACTATAAGACTTCATATATTTGAATGTTCTTTGTAATCACCTGATCAAGGCCAAAAACTGAAATATATCAGCATTTTTAAGAAGACAATTTTCAAATGTCCAGATATTTTAATCACCATTAAATTAATATTAAATGAGTTCAGAAACTCAGCAAAATATTTGTTAACAGATTTGTGATAGTTTTAAAAATGTTGCATTACATGGTGCACAACTGGATGGTCAAGCTTTTTTTCCCCTGAAAAAACCTTAATGTGAAGAAGTAGATACTTGGGTTTGACGTCTTGTCAACAGCGAGGTAGTTACAGATGGAACCAATGGTTTGTACCGGCCAGAAATTGGGAAGAAATAGCGATTTACAGTCACAAACCATTCAGACATTCACCTAGAACAATTTTTTGAGTAATCGTGGGAAACCGAAATTAGGATGGCCAGAGCAGGTAATAGAGGCCGCATCCTCCCAAAAGAGAGTCTAGTATGTTGTAGTTGTACCACTTTGTTGTGTCCTCCATAATGGAAGTATTTTATCTAGATATGCAAGTATCACAGTGTTCAAATAAAAACTGTTTCAAATATCTACAATTTTACCTCATGCCAGAAAAAACAAACACTGCTGTAATTTTTTGTTTAAATATTTATTTTTGATTACATGGTTGGCCTACAAAATTTTTTTTTCTGGTATAGGCTTTCTAAAATATTGATATTCAGACAAGCACGTGAACACACAAGTTATGTCATTCCCTGTTTTTTATAGTAGATAAATGTATCACAAAATCATTTAGAGTAAAGACTTAATGGTATGCCCACCCCAAGTACAACATACAGTTGACATCACCGCACTAACAATTGTCTAACATGTAGGAAAACCCCTTCATTTTCACGAATTGTCCCTGCAGCTGCAATGATGTGGACAACGAGATCCTCTTCAGATTTTACCACATCCTCATACATTAGGCTACACATGTAACCCCAGATGAAATTGTCCAGTGATTCACATGAGAGGTTACTGGACGCAATGAAACAGGTTCACTATGTCCTATCCACTGGCCAGGAAATATGTGATTCAGAAGATTGTGCGCACATCGCGAATTGGGGGCTGGAGGATCATCATGCTGATACCACATGGCTGCTTTAGTAATGTTGGTAGAGTTTCTTGCAGAAATGCAACATACACATTGCCACTGAGACACTGTGGTCACAAATAAGGGCCAATCAACATGTAATTTACTATGCCTGCCCAGATGTTGATAATGAATCACTGTTAACTACTTAACTGTGATATTAGACTATAGTTGAATATATAAAATACTTCTGAGCTGTGAAATGAGACTTAAGACGAACACCAAATTAAATGACTCTGCAAACACTATGTACATGATTTTCTCACTTTAAGTTAACCAAAACTTAACAATCTACCCAAAAAAATTATTTAAAATTTTTACACTATCATGGCATAGTTAAAATTTTTTATTCAACAGCAAAAGAGTTGATGACAGTGGATGAACAGGCTGTGTGTATCCACATCCGCCCACACAATGACATTTACACAAATCGCAAATCATTACACTGGAAGAATGCCTCGCAACTGACATGAATGTATTTGTCAAAGTGATTATGTGTATGTACATGTTCTCGAAACCACGTTGAAAAGTCAACGTGTCACTGATAAACGGCAGAATTTAAGGCATGCACTTGCTGTATGGGGAGAATGCAACAACTGGTCATGAAGCAGCAGACCAATGGTATAGTGACTTCCATGTAGTACTTATTCAATAGCACATGTACTCACACGTGTATTATTCTCAACATGCCTTAATATATCCTCTTTAAACCTGGCTGTCCAACGGGGCTCTGCATTCGGTAGTGTCACCTGCAAACTTTCAGTTTCTCTCAAATGTTTCTCCAAAGATGCAGATGTGGTATAGTGTGGCTGCCATCTTTCGAAAACCTGTACATTATTTGTGCCTTCCAAACATTGTTATCTGTTGCCCTGTAGATTAGCTAGTAGCATACATGTAACTTCCGGTCATGTAAAGCATTTAATTTTATGCACACAAACTACACCCTGACCAACAGAAATATGATATTTTATAGAGTGGTCAGCTATTTTATACTGTAAATTTATATTAGGTATTAATAGGCCAAATTAGCTAGAGTACCTGTAGAGCCATGACACCTGTCTAACTAGGCATGAAATGGAACATGCCAAACCATACATAGACATGCAGTACACCTATTAAGTTGGCTTGGCAGTATTCCATCATTGGAAAATTTTATGGTTCGCAGTTAAATGTCTCTTCAAAAGCAAGATCATTAGCAGCACAGACATACAACTAGAATACCGATAGGAAATTGAGAAATAAATTGGCGATGGCAAGAAAATATTTCCACGTTCGCATGGTGTTACTGTGGGCATACTGGAAAAACCACAACACGATGGTCTGACAAGGAATCTAGTCCACGTCCTCCTTACTGCTACTCCAACATACGTCTGTTGTCCTATCTCACTCTAAACCTAACATCCTCTTGTTACAACAATCCACGACAGTTGTCATACAAAACACACACAATGATTCAATTGTGGCGATACATGTACAGGTGCATGCACTATGATGTATCAATATGTAACGAAACTAGCAATGTCATGCATTTGTTAACACAGACGCTTGACTACAAATAATGATCTTTCAGTTTGTATTCACAATAATTCTATGAGTTATGGTAAATGCCACAGCAAATGTTACACTAGCCAATAATGTGTGTGTGCAATCTAAGTATAGGTTCCAATTATGTGACACAAACTGCAGCAGCAGCACTTTCTCATTTCTGGCTTTTAAAACATGTTGATAATGCAAATTTTATATTGCATAGCAAGCAAGACTCAAAACTCTCATCAAACAATAATAATATCTGTCACTAAATGGCAAACAAAAAGCCATATGAGGGCAAGAAATGAAGTAAATAACATTGTGTGGGCATTGTTGAAAAGAGAAAATGACTATAGACAATGGTGGGAGATATTGCACTGATGCCTTAATGTACAGTGCCCCTAAACCAGTTAACAATGTCACAATCAACAACCAACTGTAAATAAAATGTGCTTCCTGGCTAAAGTTTACACAGCCACTGTAGATTATACACTTCTGTTTAAGAGTACAACAATCAAATCCAGTAAAAAGGAAGCACGCCTACACGTGCACACTTCCACATCCACACTACATTGCCATGAAAAAACAACTGAAGTACAGTTAACTCGAGGATTAACAGGGGCAAGGGTTTACAGGTGCTAAAACTATACACAGACTACTCACTTCATATGTAACTTATATGCCCTTTTGAAAAAGTTTATATCTATTTTGGCCAGATATGGAACAGATCTGGACCCGATATGAATTAGTGTGTACTTACCTATCACTGATACCTAGGGACATGCAAATTTCGCATTTGCGATAACACAATTTTTTATGCGAAATATGCAGTTTTTACACAATAAAACCATTTTTAAATTTTTCGTTTAAATAACATAGTTTCTCACTTAAATACGTCCGTGTGATCAACGACTACACCGAACGTAAACAGACATTTTTGTAAAACTGCATAATAACATCATAGATAACCACATAACATGCTAACAAAAATACAAATATATGTTATAGATATTGCAGTAATCAACCAGTGTGGCTTACCATTGGACAGAAAACGAGAGTTCTTATGGGAGTTCGGTGTAGGGTAAAATAACACCACTAGGTGCACTGATGTTACGTGAGATTAGTTCTGCATTTATATCGCCAAGTGTTGTCATCGTACAAACCTACTACTCTATGGTGTGGAGTGAATTGCTTATTTATGTACATCGGGCTTTCAAGTGTGTTTACAAACGTGGTTATTCCTGTGGATTTTAATAACTGTACAAATCGAATCACGCCGTATGTCAGGCTGTGCGACACCTTGATAACTATGCCGAAACCTCCAGTTACAGCCAACATGCATGAAAATGAATTCCGTGCCCACGGATTGTATGCAAGTGACGAGAAGACATCATTATTGTGTCGCCACTGCAATACTACTGTCTCCTGGGAAAGGAAAGACACCTGTACTAAACACGTAGAAAGCGAAAAAAATCTGAAACTTGCTTCAACCAATGACAAAAAAAAAAAAGACTGACAGCTATATTAGCAGTATTACATGCTGCGAAAAAGAAAAAGGACAATGCACAGGAACTGGCAAAAGATACTGTGGAAACATTTATTAAAGCTAATATATCGCTGGAAAAACTGGATGACCCAAACATGGCAAATGGCAAATGCAGCGTATACAGGTAGTACCTGTGGTATTTCTTCTTTTCGAGCAGTTAAGCTTTACTACCAAATTTTTCTGTTCGCGTACAAGGCTATTCGGATGCAGGGTTGCTTAAAGCACCTTCCTTCATAAATTCTGATGCGTGTTTTCGAGACAGCTAGTTTGTTTACATACTTCAGTGCCAAATGTGGTAACAAAATTCTGCAAGAAGTTAGTGCTGTGCAGACCATTTTGACAGGAGTGTGATAAAATGAAAAATGAAAATGTGGCTTTTATTTGAACAAATGCCTAAATTGTATTTAAATCTAAGTAAACCCACTACTAAGTAGTGTTTTCCTGACCCTAGGGAGACAAACAGTAACAGAACATATGAGAAACAGTAATTTTTATTGCACTATGGAATTTTCAGTTGTGTCTGTAATGTTTATGATACATGTTATAAGAAACCATGGATAAAATTTTAAGTGGCATTAATCTGAATTATAATTTATAAATGCCCACAAAACAGACAAAAAACCAAAAGAAAATCTACCCTTTCTTGTAACAGTGAACAAAGAAAAAATTTGACTGACGTGATCTTCGAAAACTCCAAAACACCAACATCACAATGGCTAGAAAAGGAATTAAACCCATGTGTTCTTGAATGTGAGTCCAGTGATTAAAAGTAACATACATTCATCCAGCCTTATATGGAATATTTTGTTTTAGCAAACCTGCAGATGTGCAAAAACTGCATATATTAGCGACACCTTACTAAATTGCTGAAGACTGAAGAACATCACAATTACTTGACGAAGTTTGTGAACCCTTACAATTAATTGATGATGACTTTCCTTGCAAAGTTGACTCTGTGTTGCAAATGAATGTGATTGGGACTAATTTGTTGGCTGCCTCTGCTCTTTACTTGTGCTTAACCCCATACACATGACTTTTGAGAGCTTGTTTACTCATATTGCTCCGCTCAAATTTATGGTTACACAGATCACACCACCTGCTGTAAGGGCTCCCATCAATACCCTTCACACAAAAATACAGTGGGTCTTTGCTCCACTCATCTCTGAACAATGTTTTTCTAAACTTTGATGGCGGCATGATGACACTTAGGTTTGCTGCTGTGCGGAACTCATCCTGTTTGACTGCTGGTGTGTGTGAACTGCGATCACCTCATCAAGCCTACCAAAACCAAACATCTTACCTGATGAATTGAAAGACATCAAAATATTTTATGCTGATGCGGATGCTGCAATCCTTCCTGCCGACAAAGGCAAAACTACTGTCATCCTAGATAAAAAAGATTATGAAAAGAAAATCTCTGGCATCATTATCACTGACAAATATGTGCAGCTTAACAATGATCTTACAGTCAGCATATAACACAAAGTTTACCGAACTCCAAAAAATAACCAGAAGTACAACTCAGAGATCACGAGAAAATCACACCACACAACAGCAAACCACCTCACATATATAGACTCCCAAAATACACTAACCAGGCAAGCCTTTACGACCCATAATTAAATCAAGCAGCTCTCCATGCCAAAAACTCTCTAAATTCCCGTTGAGGATTATATAACCCCTCACAGGTCGGACAACCAACTATTGTCGAAGTCTCCAAACATTTCATTTCCATAGCAAAATGTTAGCGGTATCACCAACAGACATCCTGATCAATTTTGATGTTCAAAGTCTATTAACTAATGTGCCCAAATTCATCACTCTCTATACCAATACCTGTCACCTTTCAAGGCAAACATTTTCATGGAAAGTTTTGAACAAGAAGCGATAAAGGAAACTACCACACCACATAAGTCTGGCTACGCTATGTTGGTGACACTTTTTGGATTTGGCAACACGGTCCTGAGAAACTTGACGAATTGGCTCAGTTCCTCAACCCGCTATGGCCACCAATCCAATTCACTTACGAAACAGAAACGAACAACAGCATTCCATTTCTAGATGTGCTCAAAATGAAAGAAAAACAAACTATTTTCACAAAAGTGTACAAGAAACCAACATACACTGGTCAAACCTGCACTTCAACTCCAACCACCCTGCGAGCACAAAGACCGGCATTATTTGCACTTTAGCTAACAGAGCTGAAAAAATCTGTACACATAACTGAGCAGTAGCAGAAGAACATGAACACTTAAAAAATGAACTGCTGGAAAATAGTTATCCCATCAATATCATCAAATAAAATCTAAAACAAAACATTACAGAAATAGACCTAAAGGAAGAAACAACCAAAAAACCTATGGGAA
The DNA here is from genome assembly GCA_003012365.1 of Medauroidea extradentata. NCBI lineage: Eukaryota > Metazoa > Arthropoda > Insecta > Phasmatodea > Phasmatidae > Medauroidea > Medauroidea extradentata. The sequence goes on along the minus strand of PNEQ01003188.1, from coordinate 3,138 downwards.
CTCTGGAAATCCCATACGTTCTTGGAAAAATAAGACGATTGGATAATAAATATAGACTCAAAACAGCATTCAAACAGACAATTCCATAAAACACACGGTTAGAAGAGTAAAACCAAAGTCACACGAGCCACAAACTCAGAACTATGTGTACCAGATCACCTGTGAATGTGGCTGTGTATACATTGGAGAGACTGGCAGACCACTTTCTACATAAATGAGAGAACACAAAAATAACGCAAAGAAGGGTGAAGTTCAAAATCTAAACTAGCAGGACATGCCTGGGACAATAAACACCACCAATAAAAACAGACTCTTACATGCACAGCCCAACCAGGGCATGACACTTTCCTACTGGCCAGGACAGAAAAGGGGGTACAAAGTATATAAACCCCTTGTTTTAAGTGCCCATACTCAGGGCGGTATTCATAGTTATGACTCGAGATGATGACTTGACCCAGATTATCTTATTTCTTAAGACAGCACTTTTCAACTCCAAGTTTCATAGTCCAAGAATATGTTGATCTTCGTCAAGATCACGCGCTTCAAGACGAGCTTGTTTGGCACTACTTCCGGCTAGACAAAGCACGAACTAAAGATGGCAGAGAGTACACGAATGATTCTTAACACTCTCGAACACCATGCAATAATTAAGGCGTTTTGGAAAAGTTTCCTGCAGTTTTTCTTATGTATCAAGATGCATTGTTATCAATGGTTAGCCAAGCTAAGATCAAATATAAGCAATTAATTAGTTTGGTTTACATGTTGAATGCTAGAAAACTCCACTTCGAACACTTTTAAGAGAATCAAGTTGGACTTGTGAAAGTTTACATACACCTAGGCTAACCTCGTGACTATTCCTAAACAAGATTTTGTATAGTAGCAGATTGAAGTCTAAATTTGCATAAAACTGTTTTATACAAGAAAGGAAAACCAACTGACTTACAGAAATGAAATAATTCACAGTGAAGAACAGTGTTGTTGGCTACGTCAAGGAATGTACAAAAACCAGATTAATTATAATCTGTATTTTAAAAAAAAATTGCTGAATTTAATATAAAAAATTGTTAATATTCTGCAATTTTTTAAAACTACAAAACATTTTAATGTGGATTTTTTGTACATAGCTCAACGTAGTCAGTATCAATATTCTTCCCTGTAAATTATTTTATTTCTCTAAATCTGATATAGTATCTTGTATACAACAATGTCATGCAAATTCGAACTTCGATGCACCATTACGCAAAAATTATGAAAGCTAGAGAAAAAAGTTACTAACGTAAAAAATAGTCACAATGTATACCTACAAAACACTCTTGTATCTCATTCATGTATAAACAATTATTAAAAATCATTATAATTTTGTGTATCTTGACGGAGACTGTCTTATTAGCAGTTCCTTGAGATCAGTTTAAGCAGTGTCTATGGAAGTAAAATCTAACTTGAGACAGCAAATAAGAAAATCTTGATGGAGCTATTGCTTGAGATATAACTATGAATACTGCCCTCAGCCTGCAGGTGCTCTTCGGACTGTGTATGTGCCTGATGATGGAGACAGATTGCAGTCTCCGAAACGTCGTATTTTGTTTTGTCGCAAGGAGACCATTGTGTTTTCTGTTTTACTTTGTCATATTATCCACAGTTACTGTGTTATTTGTTTTTCGTTCACATTCTCAAGGTGTCTGTATTTATGCTGTGTCATCTACATCCAGTTTACTGTCGTTTGCTTTGTTTTGTTTGTTTGTTGTAATTATTTTTTGCCTGTTTTTGTGCTTACTGATGGAATTCCTTTTGTGGAATAATCTGAGTTGCTTATTGTTTCTTTGGTTCTTTTTTGGTATTGGGTGCTCGTTTGAGTTATTTTCTTGTAAATCACCGACTAAATTCTCTGTGGGATTTTATGTGATTACCTTTGTTTGCCAGTTACAAACAAAGTCCATTTATTTGTTTGTCTGTTAGTTTTTGTGTATTCTCTGGTTTTCTGTGACACACCATTTGCTGCAGTGGCATACGTCCAAAATACTTCTCTAGTTTGTAACTTGCCCCCACTGCAAGAATCATTCACAAATAACATCAGTGCAGCACGTGTTTGGAAAACTGGCAGTGGCATTTAAGATCAGCGATGATGTGGTGTCAGTGATGTGGCAACAGTGTGTGGCGGACGCAGTAGTCGAACACCGCTGATGTCGCAACACAGCACAGAGTGATGTGCCACGTTATCTCTCTCCGCCCTTCACTGCCAAGGATGTCCACTGGGCAAAGAGGCAGTGTCTCCACAGATGTTGATAGAATGACATTTGATAACACTTCAATTCTCATGTGTAATGGGATACCATAGGCCCTGTCGGTTGTTGGAAGTTAAGCTCACAGCACCATAATCCAGTGCCCATAGAGATTATTTATCTTTGTCAGCCAAACGCATAAAATAACAGTGGAACGAGCACAGCTATGGCTATGTAGGCATCAATATTTTTTAAGAACAAAAGCATAGTGAATATACAGTGAACCCTCGATAAATCGGACTAAAAGGGGGAAGAAGTTGTCCGAGTTACGATTTGTCAGTGTTATCGTGGGGTGTCCGGGGAGGTGGGGTAATCAGTCATTAATCACAAGAAACGCAAAGAAATTACTACGATATCATATCTACAAGCAAAAGAGGATGCAATAAATACTGTTTTGTACGTAACTATCGTATCAAGTTACAGGAGGGCCGCCATGCAGTGGGAAAATTAACGCTAACGTGGAGGACTATAAAAGAATGTCAAACAATGTGGGCAGTCAGATCTTTATTAATTTTTTTTATGCTGCTACTTCTGGCTGATCCTTTTTTTTTTATCTCTGTGCTAGAAGCTGGCACCAAGGCACCCTTCTATCACATAAAAGTTTTTGTCTGGCTGGCGACAGCCAATGTGCGTGCACGTGTGAGAGAGATAAGACATTGCAAGGTGCATAGTGACCAAGCTAGCTTTAAGAGCAACGTCTCAGGGTCTTAAGGGTTTACATTCCTCTTCTGGTAGACATAAAAGAGTAGCAAGGCTACACTTACCCTCTGGATATCAGTAGTCTGTTACATGTACAAATGCGAAGGAAATATAGCACACATTCCAACCATAATTATTTAACCTTTTACATAGCATTGAA
>PNEQ01003187.1:0-19108 GCA_003012365.1 Medauroidea extradentata | reverse complement strand
TGTTTTTTTTGTAAGGCAACAACACTGGCATGCACTCGGCCTAGCATCTGTCTTACATATTTTTTACCACCCTTTTGTGTTTGGGGAGCTCTGCAATTCCTTGCAGAACCCGATCCACCTTCCTGTCTGCGCTTGCATCCTCCTGGCATTTGGTATTTTCTTTGGCCAATGTTAACGGGGGATGCAGGTGGGGCAACACCTGGCGAGTCGAAACAGCTGCGGTTCAAGCAAAGCCATGTATCCTGCACTGGCAGATGGCCGGGATGGCAGGTGTCACACGTTGGTGTCAAGTTTACACATGCCCTGCCACCGTCACTGATCTGCCACACACACTCAAGTATCGCACATCTGCCATTACCAACCAGCGCACACCTGCCACTGACACACACTGCGAACACCTGCCGCGACCAGGTGCAACTCCACCTGGCCTGTGGCCTGGTACGACGACATAGTATAAAGTATTTTAGTTTCTTTTATGTAATTAACAGCTTAACCTAGAGTTTTAATTCAATGTATGGTTAAAAAGGAGGGTGGGGACAGTCCACAGAAGTGAGTTGTCACACCTTGTGGTCAATGTTTTCCATTGTAAATACAGAAAATTCTAATTTTAATATTATGCCTAGTGTGTAGTTAAATAATCTCCACAAAACTACCAAATGAAATTCTAAAATTTTTGTTACATTTGGAAAATAATTAACAGGGACTCAAGAATTTACACTTTGTGGAGAATGACCCTACTACAAAAAAAAAAAAAAAAAAAAAAAAACAATATTTTTAGTATATTACCGCAGCACAGAAAAAACATTAAATGTAACTGCTGAAAAAAAATTTAAATAAAAATTTTTTTTATAAAACAAAGGATTTTGACGGTGACGTAGAAGTCTTTTTATTTTATTTTTTAGAAGAGGCAATATTTTCCTTAATTTTCCGCCCATTGTGCTAAAAAAAACTATCTTCGTCCTCTCATTTTATCCAAAAATATGCTGAAATAAATTATGTCTCTGTTTACCCACTACCGAGCGAGTTAGCAGAACGTTTAGAACATTGGACTCGCTCACTCGCATTAGGGAGCATACGTGTTCGATTCCAGTCTTCGGTCATCATGATTTCTGTTTCCCATGGTTTCCCGAAATCACTTTAAGGGAATACTGGGATGGAGTCCTTAACGAAAAGTCACGACCGATTCCTTCCCAAGTTCCTTTGAACTATTGTTGTGTATGTGTTACAGCTTCTAATGATCTTGGCTGTCGACAAGTTGTTAAGCGCACTTCCTTTCCCGTTTTCGCACTCACGATGCTTCTGCTGCAAGTACCAATCGATATATGTACGTATTTATTAAAGGGCTTATGCACCTGACGCATGAGCAGTGTTGTAGAGTGCTGTGCTGCGCCTATTCTTTTTTATGTGAAACAGCTAAACTTATTCTAATAAAAAACATACAGTTAAAACTAGGCTTCTAACACTTTAAAAATGCAACATGCTAATTAGAAACAAGTTTTAAGAGGCCCCTTGAAATGGCTAAACACTGCTTTTTTTAAAACCGCTGTTGAAAAAACTTTACCCAGATTCGTAAAACACAACGCTGGAAGCATGCGCTAATCTGTATTACAGACTTTTCCCGAGTAAAATTGTAAGGTCGCCACTCGCTGCATTAAGTCTCATAGGAAAATGTGTAGTAGGAAAACACTGCACTATAGTTTCGCACGCCGTGAATATAAGTGATACTGTTACCGTTGAGTGTGGAAAATTGAACCTTATCGCTTCACTGTCTCTGCGCATCAAACGGGCAAAATTACAGCAGGTGTCTAGTTCTCTTAATCTATATACTACAATATATACAAGTGTAATTGTATTCATTGTGCTATGTATATTGTTAACTGTAGTCCACAGGCTAAAAATAAAATAATCAAACTAATTGTACAGTTCAAATAAGTAAATTCCTCAAAGAGTATAGAGAGTATCGCACCTGAAACCATTAGAAATTTCCAAGACGATTAACGATTATCATTGCTCGCAACTCTCTGTCGTTAAATGGAAAGGGAAGTAAATTCATCCCTTGCCCCACCACTTCTGACGACTCTTTGTTTTAGTTTAACACAACCCAAATGAAATCGAAAATGTAATTTTGTTGACACTCTTCTTCATAAATATAACAGAATTTTAATCAAAATTAATAATGCTACACTAATCAAATTAATGCAACAATAAGGAGGCAACTATTGTAAGTACGTTTCATATTTCATATATACTACAGCGTTGCTTTCAGAAAGAACATAACACGAGTATGAATAATGTGGTTGAATTAGACTTTGAAAATTAATCTTGCCCCACTCACTCACTGACTGACTCATTCATCCATCCATCAATGCCCAGCCCAAACCACTGGACCTAGAAACATGAAATTTTAAGGGAAGTTTCCCCTTGTGGCGTAGGCGCGCACTAAGAATGGAAATTTTGAAATTCGGCTATTAAGGTGGTGAAACGGAGTGAAATGTATTTTTTGCAAATCTTTGATATTTCTCGAACCCGACGGGCTATCGTCTATCTATTCACTTCGTTAGGTCGCAAATACAAATGTCTAGAAAAAAATTTCAGAATTTTTCGAAATTTGTATATTAAGGAGGTGAAAAGCAGTTTAATTCATTTACAGTAAATCCTCTCTTCCTCTTAAACCACCTGAGATATCGAAGTGATTTTTTCTTTAAAATGAAGCTTACGCAAATACCTAAAAAGTAATTTCAGGATTTTTCAAAATTCGTTTTTGAAAGCCGGTAAAAAAATAAAATAGTTTTTTTGATAAATCAGTCGTATCACCTAAACCGTTAGAGATATCGAGGTGGCTTTTGTCTTATAACGAAACATAAGTAAATACCTAAAAAAAAAATTTAACGATTTTTGAAAATTCGTCCTTGAAAGCCTATACAAAAATATAACGTGTTTAAGAATAATCTTTTGTAACACCTGAAATAGTTCAAAATTTGTTTCCTTTTTATTTCTTGCTTATAGTTAAACCTCTTTGGACTATAGCCTGTACACGCGAAATAACTCTCATGGCCTGTCTTGAATAATTTGTAGTTAAGTCTGTGGAGTTGCGGGTCTTTTTTTTTGCCAACCCACCATAAATAAAACCTCTTTGGACTGTAGCCCGTACATACAAAAGTATTATTACGGCCTGCCTTTAAGTATTCACTCTGGTATTGTACAAAGTTTGTGGTGTGGGAGAGGTGGAGTAACGGGTTCGTATCCTGTGCAAGTCTTTGCGATGGTACATGACATGACATCATACGAGCATATTACGTGCGCTCTTTACACTGAGCTAAGACAATTTATAGTTCACTGTTATTGAGTACGCTAGCTGTTAAATGCTTTCATCACGTATTTTATCCAGAGTTACTGTTTGTATTACATAATTTCACGCGGGCAAAGCTGCGGCCGGGTAGCTATTTTGTAGAGAAATAAAGATGAATTAAAAACAAAGATGTTCTGCAATTAAAGTACCCTCAGCGTAGTGGACTGAATAAAGCTGTTTGTATTTGATGTTATAAAGATATATAGAGAATATAGTAACACCATCAATTAATACGTAATTAAAATTTAGTTACTCTTTTCTATAGTACACGCGGGCGAAGCCGCAAAGAGACAGCTAGTCTACTAATATAGAAAGAAACTAAATTATGATAGCAGCATTTAATTCTTCCTAAAGTGAAATTATTCTGTTCGTAAATTTTTAAACAACATTCATCGGCTAATAAAACCATATACACTTTAAAACTAATACACTATGAAGATAAATATTAGTATTAGTTTAAGGTGTCCTTGTACAGTATAGAAGGAGGTATCATACAGACAATACCATTTCTAATTTTTTTTTCTGGTCGACGTGGCTTCTACAATAACGCACTGTAATATTTCTCTATTGGTGAAATACAATATCAAACTTTTTAAATTAGGTCTGGGGAATGGAGGGCAGGTCTGTATTTTTGCCGGTGGGGTGGGAGAGGGGAGAGGCTTGGCGGGCTACACATGCGTCACTGCAATACCTCGCGTCTGCGACGCACTTAGTGTATGCACATGCACAGATTTAAGTTCTTGGAAGAGGGGCAAGGGGAAGTGGAGAGGCCTGCCGTACCCGAATCATTTTTACAGAAACAACCGAAGCTGGCTTCATCATGTAAGTACCTAAGACATAAATCTTCTAAACCCATGCTGATATTGCATGTATCCAGTTCTTCTCATCCATTACATCTACCACAAATCTAACTACCAGCCTTTCCATTATCTTACCTGTGCTCGAGGTGAGACTGTAACTACCAGGCCTTGCCCTATCCTCCCCTTGCTTGTTTACTGGCACCACCAGACCTTCCTTCCACCCCTTTGGTAACTTGCCCTCCTCCAGCGATCTGCCAAACAACACTTCTAAATACTTTGGTATCACCCTCCCACCAAACTCAAGATCCCCATTCCCTATGCCATCTGGCCTCACTACTTTGTTAGGATGCAAGCCTTTAATTACTATGCCTATATCCTGTTCCCTTACCCTTAGATTACCACTAGGCCCTTTGACTATATCGGCTTTCTCACCCCACTCGTCCGTCCCCTCAAACACTGACAAATACTGAGCCTGCAATAATTCAGCTTTTTCTTTGTCAGTGGTTGTGGTCAAGCCATCATTCCCTGTAAGTATTGGAATTCCTGTCTCTCGACAATATATTTTATATTACAATAAAAAACACGCACTTAATTGAGACAAGTTCCTCCTCTCCCACTAATTACGTACCTGTTGTGATGCATTAGACACTTACACTAGGACAATTATTTTTTGTGAATTTATCGAAGTGAGATTATTATCGAAGTGCAGTACATTGCAATATCACAACATGACTCCTAAAGCAGCGGAATATTTATCACAACGCGATAGATCACAATTTTTTTATATTGCAGCATGATAGAAATATGGAGATTTTATCACAGTGCGATACATAGTGTGTATCACGATACTTTTGAAATATTGCATCGCGATACATCATTTCTAAATATCACACATCCCTACTGTAGAGTCAAAGGAAAACGGCACGAGACCTACTTAAACTATCATGGACGATGCCTGCTCTCACATTCAGGCCTACGTGAAACCACAATTGGTGAAATGCGTTGATAGTAATGGACTGTTTAAACATTTAATAGCCAAGTATAATAAATGCAGTACTGTACTCATACAAAGTGAAATACATCAATAAACCACAACCCCTACCCAGCACGATGAACCTCAACTGCACATATATGTGTGTAATTTCTGCACACGTGTTCACTGATCTTACCTGCTTATTATTGCAATCACATCAATTGATTTATTTTTAATTTTTTTTATTTATTTACTTCAGCTCCCAATATTACACACAAGAGAGTGTGTTTGCATTGTCAATGCTTTTACAGAAAGAGATAGTGAACCAGCATAATGATAAAAAATTCAATACAAGGATAAATTAGCTTACAAAACCTAAAACAAAACAGTCGAACTAGCATACGATAATACAAGATATGTTAAGACAGAGACAGGTGTAGGAGACTGAGAATATTCATTCACATTGTAGAAGGCAGGGCAAGAATATAGAAGAAACCTTTCTACAGAGTTGTATGCATGCAGAGTTTCATTACGGAAATTACAAATCTTATCACAAGACAATAACAATGTGAAATATCGGCCTATCTCCTGTATGACAATGTCTTATGGCGCCACACTTGCGAGCCGAGTGGTCCGTGAATAGCATGTGAGCTGCTTGCAACCTGTTCGTGGTAAAATTAGTTTTAGTGAACCTCCAGCGAACCACTGGCCAGCCGAATCAACAACGAGCCTACAAGGAGTCTACTGACAACATACAGAACTGTCCAAACACATGAACCTGTAGCAAGTGCATCTAAACTAGCGCTGTGAAGCTCTTTATATTTGTTGGAAAAATCCACTTCCTTCGGATTGCAGCACAGTCCACATGCATTTAGACAGACTAACTGTAATGCACTAAGCTGACGTTTCATTCAACACAGCTTCCTTTTTTAATATTATTACATTTGAAAACTAATTTTGGCATGCTTTTGTTGTGTCTACTAATCATATAGCAATCAACAAATATTTGCTTGATAACAATCGGATCTTTTTCTACATAGTCAATTTAGAAAACATTTTCCTGAATCGTGGTAAGTTAATATTTGTATGAAGGTACACAGTTAGCAACGTCAGCATATAATTAGCAGGTTTAAGTGTAAGAAAATATAAACATTTAAAGCCACTGGCCAGTGGCAAGCTATAATAGCTTCTTCAATAACCTAACAAACCCATCTTCTAAACTTCCCGACCCCTCACAGTCACTAATAGCTCTTAAACTAAAGTCTACTCCCTCACTGACCTCCTAAGTATTGGCTACGAACCCCACTCTGTTCTGCTGCTCATCCTCTGTTCTTCTCACTGTTTTTTCCTCTCCCTCTATACTCCCTCAACTAACAAGCAGCCTCCCTCTCCATTCATAACCTAGTACGACATGACCAGCCTCTCCACACTTCTGCTTTCCTTCAACAAGTTCCACCTTTAACATCACATATGGTCGAACATTATCTTCATCCTCCCCAGACTGGTCCTTTCTCCATTTACCCTTCACCAACCTCACTGCCCGTCTTTGCACCTTCTACAGCTCCTACACCTCCAAGTTCACGTATGTGTCCCACTCTGCAGCTGCATTCTCTCTACCACCTGCCCATCCCATATGCCTCTTCAGAGATCTGGGAACAATACCCTAAGTTGGCCAATATTACTTGACAATTTAAAGCAAGTTTTGCAACCAACCCCCCTCCCTCCATTTCCTTATCTTTTAGACAAGTGCTTATTTCAAAATAAGCACTTGCGGTACGTAACAAACGGGCGGAGACACCGTAAGTCTACTAGGCCCCTACATTTAGCACTTGTAATGGGAAAAACTGCCAACATTAATAAATGCTCCTCAACTATATACGGGCCCGGCCGCTAGTCTGTTACTTGCTGCAGACAAATTAAACGTCACCTAACCTCTACATTGGCATTACATTATATTACATATATAGCTTAGTAAATAAATAAACAGAACTTACCAACTGAAATTCTCGCCTTCTTTCGTAAGCTCTTTTTACGCCAGAATCTTTCCACAAATTAATTAATGACGGAGCATACTGAACAAAAAGTCTCGAGTCCAACGCCATACTATTTTCAAACTTTAGAACGTACTCTGCGTAAGTGGCATTCTTAGGATTTTCCCACGCAATTCCCAGTTTATCTCTGGCGTCCACCAAGACTTTCATTCCTTTGATAATGTTCTGGTATATCACATACTGATATTCTTTTATTAATTCCGGTTCAAACTTGATGCCATGAATTATCCGCATTTGCTTGAGGAACGTTGATTTGCCGCTCTCACCTGCCCCTAGTAGCAATAGCTTAACTTGTCTTCTGAACGTCTGTTTGTCCTTTTCAATCAGTTTATCGATGTCTTGACTTCTCATATGTTGTTCCAGCTCTTCCGGACTCAACTTGAACCGCAAACAACAGGTACACGACCTCATGACGGCCGCCATACTTCATATCGCATCCCCACACCCTCCTTGTATTATTATTTACCTCCGTGAACTGACGTCAAAACATCTGCCCTACTTCTGACACACAGCTGTCGATCTGATTGCTTCATATTGTGATTTATTAATTCTGCCGAATGGCCATTGTACGTAACTAATCGTCTCAACCACTGATGTCAATTTAGCTGCCGGAGTAAATATACATTTAACGCTATAAATTAAATGCAAAAATGAAGCACATTTTAACAGTTCTTTCTGACTCAGCAGTCACGAGAATTTCTACTGAGATAATTCAATGAATGAATCAGCCAAAAGACAGAAACAAGCAAAACGTACATTTTTTGCATAAAAGTTAATTAATGAACTAACACCGCGCAAATTTCTGCATTGATGTAACTGAAAGGCACAAATAACAGTATTTTAACTTATGGTATTCTTTTGTGGGAAAATTATTCATCGCACAGACCTCTATTGATTTGAGTATTTTAACATGGCCATGTATATACAAATTAAAATGCGTTAAAAAACACGAAAAAAAATTAGAATTCTTTCTTATGATGTAATGAATAAAAGATTGAAAACTTTACTTCAAATAATCCATTGTATACAATCGACGAATTCTTTCAATTAGATTTTATGAAATATTGTGTCGTGTCTTGTTTGACGCCGTCCGGCACTACCCTCGCGCCCTTTATTTCCATGCCCTGCCTTGCCTACCGTTACAGTCAAACCCTGCATTTCGACACAACCTTATGGCCACCTGGCCTTACTAAGCCACGAGCACCAGCAGCCAGGCCGATACCACCTCGACAGACCCAAGCTGCCCTGCACCAAATACTGTAAATAGGAATACCGAACACTCCTGTCGTTTTGCATGGAAAGCCTGGACAGAAAACAGGAAAGAGAAGCAGAAGGAAAAAAGAAGAGATTTGTGCAGTGTGTATATATATATATTTTCTTTTTAGTTAAAATACCTATGTTTTTTGTTCATGTCTGATTACCAAAGCTCATGTTGAGGCTCCAATTTTAGCGGCTGAATTGGTCACAAGCTCATAGCGAGCTTTTGCCGAAACAGTTTGCATTTACAAGAAATCGTTAAAATGCAATATTCAGTGAGTATAAATGGTTACCACCATGGAGTTACGAAATTGTGTATTTGCTACTGCCTTATCAGGAATAGAATTGAACGGTATAAAGGAAAACACTTCTTCACGAATGCGTTTATTGGCAAATGAACTGCCTTCACTATTTTTTTTACATGTGCAACATAATAAATTGTAGAAATAAATTTAATTTTGCACCTGCATATAATGTAAAATTAATATTGCATCATTTTCTTTTAAAATAACTTAAGTTTCGTCCATATTACAAACAAATACAGTTTGGTTTTATTTCAGATTTGTTCGAAATAAAACAGGAAATAAAAGTAAAGGTAAACATCCTGTGAACAAACCCTCTTGCCCCGGTTGCCAGAAATGTGAGAACACCCTTGTAAACAGGAACGCTAAAATGCTCTGTTCACAGGTACCACTACCAATTCAACCGCTAAAATACGCCTAATATGTGGTCCACGGTCGTAGAAGTACAGGTCTGGACACTCGCATATCTAACAATGCTATTGAGTTGACTCCGTTATGACTGAAAGCGCCACTAACAATGAAGTGTTGATTTAACATTGCAATATAGCGTCTTACTATCAGTTCTCCTAGCATTTCCGACCCGAGTTTGCTCCTTGCAGTCCCATTTACGCAATGTTAAAACAACCCCAGAGTGCCAGTGGCGCCAATCAGTTATAACGGGGTCAATTTTCAACTCCAGTGTCCAGACATATTCCTCTATGGCCGTGATGTGGTCTTTCTAATGTTTATGATTTAAATAATCTTCCATGGAGTAGAAAGCTTGTTCTTCAAGAAAATCCTTTACATGGAGGTATTAGTCTATGGAGTGGCAGCTGCCGTGCATTTCAATAGTAATCATGTGAAGCCGATCATTTTCGAACATTTTCGAACTGCGCATGCGCAGGACGTTATTTTTCACGAGTCGCCATATTTTGGGTGGCAAAACAATAGCAGAAAGCAATGTAATTATGTAATTTTTTACAAATATTCGCGCAAATTATCTATTTGAATTGTACACAACAGTTTACAATTGCTTCAGAAATATAAAAAAAAACCTAATTAGCTCTCGCTGTGTGTATGTACTTTATAAACTTGATGAATTAAAATAAAGGTTTCTTACCTGTACAAAGATAATCCTCCGCAACGATCGAATCTGTTTGTAAGGCCAAGAGATGCACAAACTTTCACCATAATGTGTAGTTAACAAAAAACTAAAACATTTTCATTCAGCTCAATGCTATGTTTACAATTTTTTTGCCACCACTAGCTCTATCCTTGTCTTTAAACATCGTCTGTTGGCCGGCTTCAAATTTGCTCAAAGGCTTCTACTCCATAGACTAATACCTCCATGATCCTTTAGCTGTTTTGTGAAGAGTTTTGGATATATGTATATCTAATGGCCCGAGATTGTTACAAGTTAAAAAAAAAAAAAAAAAAAACATGATTTCCCTGATAGCTAAATATACTGGGGATTTAAGATATGGGTCTCGTAAATTTGAAGAAAACTATTCTAGGAGTGCAGCACTATTTAGACACAAAATGTTGCTGGCTTTTAAGTCTATAATTGCCATCAGCAAACAATCCAAGAACCTCACAAATAATAGGTTTACAAAATTGATAATACAAGCAAGTTACAGGTCATAAACTTACGCTGATTTAATGAAAACTAGCGAACAAAACACCCATACGGAAGAGACATATTTATAAAATAACCTTTTACTGTATATTTTGTAAATGTAATAGCATGTTGCGCTAATGGTACACACACAAATCGCTTCACAATTCACAAGTGAATCTGGCTGAATAATTAGGAATCCTTGGCATATAGAGTCACATTTCTTGGAGCTAAAAAAATTGTGTATTATCCGTGTGGCTTTTTGTGCTGTACACTCTAGAATCAGAGTTGTGGTGCAATTAATGAATACTGGCTAATATTCCTGGTGAGTTTTTTTTATATGTTTACATCCCTTTGTCATGACCAATTGCCCATTTTTTATTTACATTCTGGCTTCCCGAACCAATGAAGGGTGGGATGTGGAGTGTTATCTGAATGCAAGAGCATATTAAAATGTGAGAACACTGTGAAAACCTGCCTACCAGGAGAATCACACCACATTTGCCCCCATGCAATTATTTGGAGAGGGTGGGGGTTGATAATGCCAGGTATCTTACCTAGAAAATCTTGGCGAGAAACAGATACACTTGCACATGAGGGTGATCTTGCCCGATTGTACAATGCATAGTCACAGTTTTTTAATTGTTTCTCACATTTGCTATTACTGCCTGGTGCCAAACAATTTTGGCAACATTCGTTGGGATGGTGATTGTGTGGTAGTGAGCACTCACCTCCCACCTGGTGATCCTGTTTCAATTTCTGTTGGGTTCGTTCTCAATTTTTCGTCGATATAGACTTTTAAATTATCTCAGGGTATTTCCATTACCTCTGGCCTTGCGTTCCAACACTGCTCCACATCTATCTCAAAAGTATTAAGACCACAATGCTAAACACAATCAAATAACTTCACTTATACTCCAAATGGCAACAATACATATTTTATTGGAAAATATTTTACAAAGTTTAAGCCAATTTTGTTTCCATATGCCAATAAGTATCTGTCGTAAGTCTTCGGGGATAATAAGAGGAATGGGGAGACGTCCAGAAATACAAAACTATTTCCATGAATATCAGTGTAGTATTTTGGAATTAATATAGTTATGTAAATAAATCTGCATCTGGCATCATCTTTGGTCACACTATAAAATTTTTCCTTCCAGTAATGTTGGATGGGAGTGGCGTCCCGAAAAACATTATTACCGCAGCCATATATGTGGAAAGAAGTTTGTTGACTTTCGTTTTCATCCAATATTTAAGAATTGGACGGGTTCGAAAATTTCTTCGATTTTCGATGGCTCAGCCAATCACAATCACTCCCTTTGTAAACTGAAATATCATAACCTTTATTCATGCACCATGTTGAGTTGGATAGAAATTATTACTGTAGTTTTAGGTTAAGACAAAGCAATCCCTTGTAATTTTAATTAATCGAAGAGTTTGACCTCTGCCTATAGCCTACTAATATTTGAAATGTAAGCTTACTGAGTCCATGCAACTTTGATTAAAATACATAAATCTACAAATTAAAAATAAAAATAGAAATATTGCAGAAAAATGGCACTTGTTCTTTCGTGAAGTTTTCCTGTAATCAAATTATATTGAATAACTTACATACTGAATGCTCTTAATTTGAAATGTGTGCCAAACTTTTACATTTATTTTAACACATAACCAAACATATTGGTTAAAAGCTCCAACAAAATTTGACACTGCTGCATGTTTTCAAACATATGATGTGTCCATCGTAGGGTATAGGTTATTAGAGGAGGTGGGAGGGGTTTAGCCGCTGCCCTGCAGTGAGCAAGACTCAATCGGGGAGGGAGTGATGAGCCACTGCCCAGAAGGGAGCAAGACTCAAAGGAAGGGTATCCGAGCCGCTGCCCTGGAGGGAGCAAGACCCATGGAGGAGATAGCTTGAGCGGCTGACCAGAAGGGAGCAATGAGCAAGACTAAGGAGAAACTAGGAATGAAAATTTGAATCTAAAGATTTTTGGAATTTTTTTTTTTTTAATGGGGGCCAGAAGCACCTTCCAGCCCCGTACAAAATATCGTGTGGCCTTGCAGCCTTTAATGCAAACAGTACATCAGGTGGATGCGTAAGGGTGCTCCCATTCCAACCACAACGGTTCTGGTGGGCAAAATGGCTGGGGGTGAAGAAGTGTGAAGACTGCTGGGTGGGGTGAAGGTGATGGCTGGTGGAGCGCCCCTCGGAGGAGAGCGGGGCGCTCAGACGTCAAACGGCGAAGGATGGTGGTCTCCTGGTGAATCGGTGGTGGTGATGAGGGCGACGGGCGATGCTTGGTGAGGAGGTGATGACGGTACTAGGTGAGGCCTGACGATGCGCTTAAATTTACCTTTGGAACATTTGGAACATTGTATCACTCACTGTTTACAAGAAACGTTTATGGTTACACTGAACCATGACGTATTATATACAACAAAGCAAAGTAATACAGGTACTATAAGTAATAATACAAAGAGTAAATAGTAAAGATATCACATTTTTGCACATTTAAAATATAGGGTTGTCTGACTACAAATCAATAATAAGATATAAAACATTTTTCCATCCTGCCATCTAGTGGCAGACTTGCTGTGGAAGATTTCTTACCACCATGTTGGTATGGTTTGCACTATGTTACACTGTCTTGCACTTTCGTAGGCGAGGTCATTTGCAAGCATATGTCGGCATGACAATTCGCCCCCCTCCTTTTGTGACCTCGGTTACAGGTTGATTTGACTTCTTAGCCCCAGAGCCGGCACATAAGGCTTCAGTCTCTGGGCCATCTCTGTGTCGGGGTCACTGCACACGCACTACACATTCGGGAGGCTGGTGTCTAGGTCTTGACGGTTTTTCTCTTGGTCTCAGCTGTTTGGTATTAAGGTCAACTTGTTCCTCCACTTCGATGTTGCTGACGGATCCATGAGTCTCATGAAGTTGATTTTTCCATCTGGAACGAGGTTGGCGTCGCTCGATCACATTGAGCACCTCAGTCTTCCAGGTCTCCTTCGACATTTCAGGACAGATGTCAGTTTCTGGCGAGTTACGTGGATTTGTGTTCTCCAAAGTTGGCATCCGAGTATGGGGACCTGACTGTTGGTCCATTTGGGCTGATGGATGTTGGTCAGTTAACATCGATTCCACTTCATATAGGCTGAGTCCTTCCTGCACCTGAAGGTTGGGAGAGAAAATTTTGGTCAGCCTTCCTTCTCGATTCAGGGTATGGTTGGTGCTTGACATGTCTCTCCCCAGGGTTGGGTTTGGCGGGGTTTAGTGCCGAAATGGAACTCTCTGGCTTTGAAATTAATTACAGCTTGTTGTTGTTCAAGCCAGTCATGCCCAAGGATGAGCTCTTCTACAAGCTCATCAGCTACCAAGCATTCTGCTCCTTGAAGTTCCTCTCCCATAAGGAATTTTAATTTTTCTTGTCCTCGAAGAGCGATAGCGGCACCTTCTTGAGTCAGTTTGGCTTTCTGTAACAAGGGCTCTCTAGTAGTTTCTGATGTATTGGCCAATTGGGATTTCACAAAGCAGGTGGTTGTTGCAGTGTCTATCATGGCTGATGCCTTGTTGAGACCAACAAAGACTGGGATTCGTGGAAGCGATTTTGACTCATCATGCTGTATGCTGGTTATCTGGTCAATTTTCAGGTCAGTCAGGCTTCGATTAGGCTTGGGTTGGTGTACCTCTTGTCTGTTAGGCAGTTGTGTAATAGAGGACTCCCTTTCTCTTGCCTGTTCACTTGTATTGTTCCATGGTTGTAGATACAACCGCTGCTGTGCCACTTTGCAATCCTTGTGTAAGTGGTAACCTGGGTAATGCCAGCATTAGGGTGTTGTCTGGTCAGGAACTCGTTTCTTGGTGTTTGGCTGCACTGTACTTGCTATGTTGTAAGCCTGAGTCTGCTGGAAATCCATTTGTGCTTCGATCGCTCTGGTCACTAAGTCTTGCATTTGGTAAGGTCTTGGGTTCTTCAAGAATGGCCGGAGGCTTGGGAGTAGCAGTTTTGTAAGTGCCACAAGGA
The DNA here is from genome assembly GCA_003012365.1 of Medauroidea extradentata. Taxonomy (NCBI): domain Eukaryota; kingdom Metazoa; phylum Arthropoda; class Insecta; order Phasmatodea; family Phasmatidae; genus Medauroidea; species Medauroidea extradentata. Next base: position 4,757 of record PNEQ01003187.1, on the reverse strand, counting down.
ACAGACCAATATTCTGGCCAGGGTTTAAGTGCTGGAACAGCTTCTGTTTCTGCAACAGGAAGGTTTGCATATCTTCACGAATGGTTTGTTTCACTCCATATAGTCGTGCGATTAGTTGGGCGATACCAGACTGGTTACCAAACTGTCACAACAGCCCCTCCTTGAATTCTTCTTATGAATCAAATAATCCCTCTTATGTGTGCCACCACTTTTAAGCTTCTCCTTGGATCAGGGGGCTAACAGCACATAACCATCCAGCAGGGTGTAGCCCTTGTTCCTGAAATGCTTTTTCCAACTGGCTGAGAATAAATTGAGGGTCTTCACGTTCTTGCCCCTAGAAGGACCGGGGTGGTGAGTGAACTTGAAATTTGGTGGGTTGTGAGGCTTACGATCGGCATATCTCCCAATGGAATGAGAGCTTTGTGACGTCGAGTGGGATGTCTTCCCACCCGAGACAGGAAAGGTGATATCTTTTGTCGCAGGTCCGGCAATTGACTATGACTACCTCTGTTCGTGGGCAGTCTGTGGCGAAGCAGTGTTGAGTTTTCTGCTGTTCAGATTTCGCTTGTTTATGTTTTACCTGACATCCCAGGCAAGCATAGAAAACTTGGGGAGGTACAGTGACATCTTCCCACCCAAGGCACGAATAGTGGAAGTTTGACTTACAGTGGACACAGGTGATGATGTGTTTGCCCCTCGAGGAGCAGCTGGGTGAAGCGCACATGAGTGTATCCATGGTTTTGGGCACCACCAGGTGTTATCAGCACTCCTGGAAGTGGTACAGGGTTGGTAGGCGGGCAGAGTCTCCCACACGAACGGCATATCTCGGGGGCACAAGCAACAAAGTAGGTCTTTAGTTTTAACATTACACTATGGAAAAATACCTGGATGACTGGTGCAAAAGGTTGATGTCCCCCGAGATCGTGACACTCCCGATGCGCACGACTGTTTTAAGGCCAGCTGGAAGAAGAATGAATTATCCATGGGCTTCTGCTCGGTACGCGAGCTTGCCGGAAGTCAGGGGAGGGAATTCGAAATTCCCTACATGAGGGGTAAATGATCACAAGGATAAACATGTGTTTCAGAAGGCACTTTACATAGAATTTAAAGGTTTGTATCAGTGTCCTGCTGAAAATAAAACATATTAAACTTACACTTGTAGAATAACAATCAATGAAATTTAATTACTCGTGCGGAGCACATTAAATTCTGAAAATTAGGGTAGCTCATGTTAAGAGCTTGCTGATTTGCAAAACACAAATGCTGCAGCATTTACTTTAATGTTACATGCCTTAACGTCAATTTGCACTTTGCACCCTAGCATATTATGTAGAAACTGCTGTTGCCTTTATGTTGGCCACTCTGGTGGCAAGTCTCTGCACTTTCGGGGAAGAGGTCACATATTGTGGCACAAGGGCTACACTAGTTCACCCTGTGCCAGCACAGTGAGGTCGGCGGGGGTTGCGGTTAGCTCTTAATTTCAACCATATAGCTCCCGAGCGACAGTGGCATGCACAGGGCACATTGCTTAGCAGTGCCAGCCTGTTGTTGGAGAAACGGTACTCGGAAAGAGTCTCTAACTTACAGAGCCACACAACCGATAGCTGTGGCGTTACGATACACACTACCCACTCGTCGCCATTAGTGGTTACACAGGGGAATCTTAAGTGCTCCCCATGCCTGTAGCACAAAATAAAGCATCAAAAGAAACCACTCTACTCAGTAACACTGGGAAAGTGTAGTTTATAGGGTACCGCACCCTTAAGGCCATGAAGTGTAAAGCAAACAATGTATGCACCTTATTGCTGAAAGTATTTATTGCAACACACTATACTCCATACATATTCCAAATGGAGGTACAGCCAGCGGACCCTGTCATGTGCCCTACCAGTGGGCTACACTGGAAAAAGTAAACAACACATGGGTGAAATAAAGGAAATTTATGTTAAACCCCTGGGCAGATGAGTCGCAGGGGGGGGCCGAGGGGCATCCCCAGGCCAACAAAGTTAAATTAAATGTTCCAGAAACGAAGATGAAGCTATTTATACATTAATGGTTAGGCAAAGAGTCTTGAAAGGCCCAGAGTGACAAGCATCGAACCGCCTCTTCAACCGCTTAGCACCGACTAGCGACTCCTTCCCACGCCAGTGGCCTCGTCCAGCCAAGCGTGGGGAGTATCTGACGAAAAACACAAATGACCCTTATTGTGAAAGGTACGAAGGCCCAAAAACACTTGCAAAATTTTATCTTGATTAATAAAGTCCAAATTTATATTGTGGAAAAGTTTACGTGAATTTATCTTGTATATGACTTCACTACGTTTTTTAATTATGTCACACAAAAGAGAATTGGCAATTTGAAAGTAGTTGAAATAATTAATGAGATACACAAACCACTGCATATTCTATTTGATAACTGAATTAAATACTAATGGTTTTAAATAAACATAAAACAATTGGGCGGCCAGGTTGGCTGCGTGGGCGTGTCCAACTTGCCTGCGAGGCTCAGGGGTGTTCCTACCAATATGTAGGTTAATTAAGGCAAGGTGTTAATTATGATGTAAATTAACAAACAAGGTAACACCTGGTCTCTAAACACTGCTACCTGTTGGTGGCGTTACCCGTGGTGATGCAGCTAACGTGTTCACAAAAGCTAAATTACAGGGATTTACGTCAACAGGGTGCTGTCTACCAATAAACGGTCTTTCTTATGTGCTGGATAACATATTGCTTGCACTCGATGTCGCGGGTGTGGCGTCTAGGCACCGCTACCTCTTGCACACACATGGTTGGGTGCTTTCCATTATGCGGAGGCGAGTGGCCACCTCAGCCCGTTCCGAATAGGTGGACAAGGTGCGCACGACGGGCTAAGTAGGTAGAAGGTCGCGGAGTGTCCCATGTCAAACGTCCCACTCCCAGGAGCCTTTCTGTGCACCACGACGCCACCGTCGCCTTATTTGCTGCAGGAGTGGCCCCACAGGGTCCAATGAGCACTCTGAAGCTGATACACCTGCCGAGGCAGCACCTGGTCGTCTCAAGTGAATGCCAGGGCGTCGAGCAGTTTGGGCACCAGAGGAGTGCCCTGTGATGCAGGCGGACATAGGGACGGAGTGCCGAGAGGCCTCCCGCGTCGTGCTGGTGTGCATATTTCTTCCGACGACATACTGAGAAGGCTACGAGGGTAGACACGAAGTCTGGTTCGGGCTGGTGAAGCAGGGATGGGGTGGAGTGGCAACATCCATCCGGGTCGTCCTCCCCTCTTGCGCCTGTCATTAAGGTGTCGTCCGTGTCGAGAACCTGCACCTAGCAAGAAGGTAGCCGAAATTTTTTCGCTGCTGACCAGCCACCGGGAGCAGGATCGGTGTTTCTTTTGGGCCAGGACTGACTGATATCGCGCAGGGTAACCAACCGGGACCTGTTAGTCGGTGTGGCTTTCGGAGACTACTAAAGTTGGCATCCCAATGCTGGCACTGGGGCGCGTAAGGACACAGCTGTGGGTATCCTTCCCACCGCCGTCTAGGCATCGTGTCAGGAATGAGTTACCCTTGGAAGCAACTGGTTCCATGTCGATGGTGGCAGTGGGTTCCATGAGGAGTCACTTTGGCACATGGCAGGGGTTGTCTCTCCAGTACGTGTTTAACTGTGGTCGAAGTTGCATCAATTACTTGACTCTTAGTGGATGGTGAGTTGTCGGGTAAATGTTATTGGCTACTGTGTGCCTTCCCTCACTGACAGGTCTGCGGGAATGTAGCGTGACGAATCGAGCAAATCTGAAGTTAAACCATGTGGAGAGGTAGGAGTCTGTCCCACAGTGGACTCTCCAGCAGATGGCATGTGTACATACAGGTGAACGAAATGGATGAATACTCCATGAAGCAACACACGATACTACAGTGTGTAGAAGACATCAATAACACAGAACACCGAGAAACGAAACAAAGCAATATGAAATCTATGGGGTTGAATGTAGGTTACTTACTTTCAACAAGTGCATGAACCATGCCATAACGATCGGAGCATTGCTGAAGTTAAAAGGAAAATGTGATGAAGGTAGACCACAACCCTCGACTCTCAGCATGAGTAGGGTTTGCAGATGTCCGCCGATTAGCTCAGTCACTTGGGGGGGGGGGGGGGGGGGGGAAAGTGCATTCCACCGATTAGTTCTTCTGCAATGGTATGTATGTTTACAAGTGAAATGAAATGGCAAAATCGTCTGATGATAGCATGGCACTGTAATGAAAAAACTGAAGGACGATATTGCAGGATAGTGAAGAAAAGAAAATGACGACACAATACTAAACTATATTGCAGGCACAATGTATGCCTCAATAATTATGTTGGTCATAGTTGGGAGTAGTGGCGGCCGGTCAATGTTTTGAGCTCAGTGCTCTGAATATATGTCCTTCACACCCTCTCCCGCCAAATCGCTATACTTTCTTTCCCTGCTAATAATCATATTTTTAACTCAAAGGTATAGAACTTTTGCTTCATATGTATTGAGGGATTGCACTGCGTTGCCTGCGTTTCATGGCAAGCAGTAATGTAGCCAAGAAAGTGTGTGTAAAAAACTTTCAACTTAAAGATGTTATCTACAATGTATAGGTACTCGTTAAATACACAAGCAATGAATACCACTAACGGCAAGTTAGTATCCTACAATCTCAGTTTCTGTACATTTGTTCTTACTGCGTTCCCTCTGTGTTTCCTCACGATTAATGTGAACCCGACTCGTAGATAAAATGCCAACAATATCGCATG
>PNEQ01003184.1:41248-56419 GCA_003012365.1 Medauroidea extradentata | reverse complement strand
AAATGGTCACATATATGTTACAGTGTACAAGATTCCAGTTGGTCAGGTCAATGATCACAGTCCTGCTGAAAGGCACATACACAGGAACCCTAATATACTAAATAAATGTAAGTAGTGTATCTTGCGGAAAGGTTGTTCTGCCGTGGCCTGCGGCACAATATTAGCAATTACACTTAATGACACAACAATGGGTTATGGCTCACACGTCACTAATAATGTGGAGTGTCACATGGGGTCTTGCACTGGTTTGCACTGTCATGAGTGCAGCTGCGGGCTGCACTGGTGTGTGTGTCAATATCTAGTTCAGCACCTACCTCAGGTTAGGCATGAAAACGGGTGCCTGTACGACGTCACTACATTTATCTTGATGCGCCAGAGTGTGAACCAGGCCTCCAGGGCCTGTAATGCTTCTTGTACTTTGGTACAGCAAGTGAGGCATGCCAAGAAGTTGCAAACACAGCTGTATCATCTGCATAGCTTGCAAGCTGGGTTGTGGGAAAGGTGGGTATGTTAGCTATGTATATGTTAAACAATACTGGGCCGACAATGGAGCCCTGAGGCACTCCTGCTCTAATAGGGCAAGGGTCTGACCTTGCTCCAGGTAGCGCAACTACAAAGCTGCGTTCACTTAAGTAGCTATGCACTAATTTTATATAGCAGTCGGGAATGCCCGCTCTGTGCATTTTATACACTAGCCCGGCATGCCATACTCTGTCGAATGCTTTCTCTATGTCGAGGAATACAGCGACAGTGTACCTGCGTTGATTGAAGCCTTGCTTTACATGCTCTACAATACGAACAAGCTGTTGTGTTGTAGAGTGATTGCATCTGAAGCCGAATTGCTCATTTGGCAGGATGATATTCTGCCCAAGGTGCATCTGAATGCGGTTGTTGTTTGTCTGTAGTTCACCAAGTTACCGAGAATATTGTGTTTTATTGGCGCTGATGTTACGGCGGTGGGACTAAACTCCGCCCGCTTCCTTTCCGCTAAGATAAACAATTTATCAAAACGTATTTTTTATCAATTTATGAAATATACTTTCTTCATTCACAAATTTAAGTAAAGGCTCCAGCAATCTTTATTTACTTTATAAATTTAACAATGGAAAAAAAAGTGGACGGAGTTTGAGTCCGACCGCCCGGAAATCAGCGCCAAAAAGTACAACATTCTCGGTAACTTGATGAACTACAGCCAAACAACAAGGGGGTCAAGCAAAATACATTGTTAGATAGGCGAGAATCCAGACCTGTTCTTCTAAGCCGTGCTTCAGAGTTACTTTCTCGCCGCCAAGTTGCATCATTTGCGTGCGTTTGTCCGTAGTGCATATATACACATTCAAAAGTATTGGAAATTACTTTGAGTATCATTGCCGAAATGATGTGAAACCATCGGTAATCTGTAAATTATGTTTTACATTTGCCAGCCTAGAAACAACGTACTTTTTATTTCACATGTTAAGAAAAAACATTATGTATTGTTTCTGAAGTGCGTCGCCGTTGTTCGTAGCAGTAGAACTGAACGAAACTTGAATTATTGAATAGCATGTGTGCAACGAGCTATATAGTTAACATAGAGGGGCGGAAACGCTTCCAAAGTGAAGCCCAATTGAACGGCTGTTTTGACCATGGAGGTATTAGTCTATGGAGTGGAAGCCTTGGAGCATATTTGAAGCCGACCAACAGACGACGTTTAAAGACAAGGATAGAGCTAGTGGTGGCAAAAACATGTAATTTTAGCATTGAGCTGAATGAAAATGTTTTGGTTTTTTGTTAACTACACATTATGGTGAAAGTTTGTGCAGCTCTTGGCCTTACAAACGGTTTCGATCGTTGTGGAGGATTATCTTTGTACAGGTAAGAAATTTTTATTTAAATTCATCAAGTTTATAAAGTACATACACACAGCGAGAGCTAATTCGGTTTTTTTTAATTTCTGAAGCAATTGTAAACTGTTGTGTATGATTCAAATAGAGAATTTGCGCGAATTTAAAAAAAAATTACATAATTGAATTGCTTTCTGCAATTAGGTTTGTTTTACTCGCGCTTGACCCAGCGTCTCTCGCGTCTCCCTGGAGTTGGTGGAGTTGGAATAATTTTGACCCAGGTCAGAGGGAGTTATACTTTTAAAGGGCGAAGGAAAACGCTTTACTGCGTGCGTGCATTTCTTTTTGTAATGGCCGAACTAGCAGTAGTTATCGTGAATATAATAGATTGAAAAATCATAATTTACAAAATAAATAATTACATTCTGTTGTAAATAACACCACTCCATCTTCGGCTCTGATATTTCCATCATTTTCCAATGTTGTTTGGAATAAAAAGTTATTCTAATCCATATCACTACGAACGTTAACAGACCACGATGTAGCAGACTGGCGCGAAAACATCTAGCAGACGATTTGCACCCACAACTCTACCTCGCGAGGTGGAGCAGCGGGAGCATGACCTACTTGACCTGGAGGCGCGTGACCTGGCGAGTAAAACGGACATCCGCCATATTGTTTCCGGTAAGTAAAACGCCTAGGAGTGCCCCGGGAGCTGAAAGAGCACAAAGAGACGCCAGGTCACGGCGAGTAAACCAAACCTAATGTTTTGCCACCCAAAATATGGCGACTCATGAAAAATAACGTCCTGCGCATGTGCAGTTCGAAAATGTTCGAAAATGATCGGCTTCACACGATTACCATTGAAATGTACGGCAGATGCCACTCCATAGACTAATACCTCCATGGTTATGACTGATTGACTCCACTGGCACTCTGGTGTTGTTTCAAGCACATGTCGGAGCTGCTAAGAGAACTGCTAACACGACCCTATATTGCAATGTTAAAACAACACTTCATTGCTAGTGGCGCTTCCATTCATAACGGGGTTAACTCCAAACTCCATAGCATTGGTAGATAGGCGAGTGTCCAGACCTGTACTTCTATGACCGTGGTCAAAACAGGGTCAATTTTCAACTCCAAGTGTCCAGACCTCTTCTATGGGTGTGGTAATAACAATCTAACAGCATTGGAAATGAATTACAAATAAACTGCTTAATAAATAACAAAACTGGTTCTCCTGTAATAAATTAACATTAAAAATTACAAAAACTAAATTTATTCAATTTTATTTACAGAAAAAAGTAGATACACTGGATATTAACATATTGGGGGGATACCCTTAAATAGAGTAAACAATATTAAGTTTTTGGGTGCCACAATTGAAGCACAGGTAAAACTGAATAATTATTCTGTAATCATTTGTAAAAAACTAAGCACATCCTGTTAGTATGCAGTATATTAGCAATGTAAGCAGCCTATTTCCACTCATTCAACTACAGATGACATAATATTCTGGGGGTATAACAAGAGTAGTTTGAATGAAATATCACCCAATGATACCATGGACATGACGTCAACATTAGGTGGATTCTCACAGATAACATGCTTCATGCGAGAAGGGGGGTTTCACTGCACACTGACACTGGATCACTACGAGGTGATTCAAACTCATCTGGTAGCACTGACACCATTTTAAGAACACTGTCACTCTTGCCCGGCCCCTGTACTTCATCGCCCTAGCAAGCGTTGGGGAGAGAGGGGTCCCAGGTGCGCGGCCTTGCAGTGTGTTTGCGTAATGGTTCTAGCGGTGTGATGACAACTGCCTTAGCTACCGTTCGCGCCTTAGTACCAATAATGCCTGAAGCCATAACTAGCACCATCAGTGACCCAGAGGCATACGGAACTCACCCCACAAAGTCGAGTGACATTGGTCGTTTCACCAGGTATTACAGCATCGATATACACGATCTGTGTGAAAGTCAAAACATGTGTTGACGTGGGCAGGGCTGGTGGTTAGGTATTAAATTCCACCAGATAGCTCCAGAAAAGTAAAGCCCAGTAGCGCTAGCCTATTATTGGAGAAAGGGCACTCAGAACGAGACTATAAACTACAGGGCCATGCGGCCGACGGCCGTGGCGTAGAAATAACATTCCTCGTTCGTCGTCGTAAATACTTACGCAGGAGAATTTTTGGCATTCCAAATGCCCATAGAACAGACAAAGCACCAATAGATAACAACCTACGCAACACTCTGGGTAGTGTGCGTTGAAGGGTCCCGCACCCTGAAGGCCATGAAGTGGCAAGCCAATAAAATACGTGCCTGAATGATATCCGTATTTATCGTATAACACCATACTCTGTACAAGATTCAAACAGGGTGGTGCGCTGAGCGGATCTGGTCCTAGACCGACTGGTGGGCTACACTGTATTGAAAGCACCATGTGGGTGATGAATAATTTACTTTAAGCCCCTGGGCGGTTGAGTTACAGGGCTCGAGGGGCACCTTCGGGCCAATGAAACAAAATTTTTCGGTTCCGAGATTTAAAACTAAGCTATTGGTAAACTAGTGATTGTGCAAAGTCTTGAAGGGCCCGGAGTGACTCGCGTCCGACCGCCTTGTTCCGCCGCTTAGCGCCAACTGACGATTCCTTCCTGCGCCGGTGACCTCGTCTGGCCGAGCATGCGAAGCAACCCCGAAACACAAATTACACCACAAAACACAGGGGCGAAGGCCCAGAACACTTGAAATTACGTACTTACTGATTGGCGTCCCAAATTTGCTTTGTGGGAAAGTTTTGGTGATTTTCAGTTACTCATGAATTTACTATCATTTTAAATTACATACCGTAGCACAAAAGGAAACTGAAAACATAAAAATTATTTAAGGAATTACTTAGACACACAGAACCCTACTGATTCAATTTGGAATAAAAATAAGAAAAACACTTGCAAAATTAACATTAAAAGAACGTGCCGAGTGCTAAACAACCTGTGTTTACAAAAAGCAGATTTACTAGGATTTCCGTAAACAGAGCAATTTGCATCCATTAACGGTAGTTCTCTTAATGTGGCGCACATACTGTATACACTCGGCACGGCTGCCTCTTGCACGCACATGGTCGGACGCTTTCCAGTATGTGCTAGGAGTACTGCTGCCTCTGTCATTCCGTAATCATGGCGTGGTGTCCACGATGGACTGAATTGGAAGAGGAGCGCGGATGTCGCGCTTCAAACGCCCCTCTCCGCTGCCACCGTCTGTGATGCCGGATCGTTCTGGCAGGTGGCGCACTCGAGCCGCACCTTGCGGCTCAGGTGCGTCGACCTGCTGGGAGGCGGGGTTCTCCACCATCCTTCAGATGGTGATAGTCCTCGAAGACTGAGTCGCCCGGAGGCGGCTGCCGAGGGCGGCGTAGAGCAGGGTCCTGGCCGGCCGTGGCGGACAGGGGCGGTGTGTGCGCCCGGTCCCCCCCCCCCCCGTGCAGCTATGGTGACAGGCTGACACCCGTGTCGTACTGGCTGGCAGCCTGCAACGGACTGGAAGACGTTATGCTGTCGCCCCCGCCCCGTGGTAACTGGGTAGAGGCCTCGCTGGTCCTTCCTTGGGGCCTGTTGTGACCAGGCGATCCCGTCACCGCATTCCCTGCCGATGTGCCATCGGGGCGTGCTCGGGTCGCTTCGGCAGGTGGCGTCTCGATGCCGGTCGTCGAGGCGCCTAAGACTCCATCGCCGGGCAGTAGTTGCTGCATTGTGTCTCTTTGGCTGATTCTTGGTCCTGGTGAGTGCTTCGGCTCTTACTGGCGTCTCGAGGGGCCCTTTCTGTCTGTGGTGTCTGGTACACGAAGAGGCATCTTATGCACCTGGTAGGGGTACCGTCTCCTGCATGTGGGTTGTCAGGTGGCGCTGTTCCCTGCGGGTCGGTTCTGGGTGGTGTAGTGGCATCAGGTGCCCCTACGTCACCGTCATGCGCAGCGTGCATGTTGTGTCTATGCATCTTGGTCACCCGACCATTGTGACGTCTTATGAGGTAGGTAATTCTGCCGCAGGCTCGCCCGACCCGGTGGTGTCCACTCCACTTTGCTGCGAAGCCTGCGGAGTGATTTCGCTTGTCTGCCGAGAGAGGGTGTGCTTTGATGAACACGCACTGCCCGGGCTGGAGCTGTTCAGGGGCCTTTCCTGTGGCTTTAAACCACTGTTGGGCATAGCACTGCTGGTTAACCCTCATCGCCGCATGTCGCTTCTGTTGTCTCTCTGTTCTGACTTCAGGGCTTACAGGCTCTTCAACGATTAGCAGCACAATGATACTCCCCTGGGAGTCTTAGGTTGCACCCTAGTAGGGCCGCTGCTGGTAACTGTCCAGCCGACACGTTCACCCGACATTTGAGCGTAAATAGAGCTGTGGGCAGGTGTTCGACCCATGTCTTGAGTCTCTTACCCAAATGGAGGCAGAGCTGCTTCTTCAGGTCTCGGTTCCGGTGCTCTGTGGTGTTAGCACGTGGGTGGTACTTTGGCTTGGTGTGGTGGTAGACGCCCCACTTCAATCATGCATCCCTCCATTTCTTCCAAGTGATCTGTAACACATCGTCGGTGAGTAGCATCCAAGGGTAGTCCCATCTCGCTAAAAATTCTGTGTCCAGGGAGCGCAAAAGGTTTTTGATGCATGTGCTAGAGACAGCGTACGCTTCCGTACACCTTTAAAACATGTCAATCACAACCAGGATGAAGTGTTTGCAATTCGTGGAGTGTGGGTATGTGCCCATGATGTCTAGGGTGACAGTTTCGAAGGGGCGCTCCGGCAGGCGTGGCTGCTGTTGTTGCCCACCGTCGGCCCTCCGCGATTTGTACTTGTTGCACGTTTCGCAATCCCTTATGTATTTCTGCACTGATCGGGTCACCCCTGGCCAGTAAAACAGGTGGTTGATGTTTCGGACTGTCACACACATAGGTGGCCGGCGTAATGCCCTACGTGGGCATTGCGGAGCATACACACTCGTTCCAGTTAGGGCACGAACAGGCTCCACAGCCCACCTTTCGAGGGGGGAGGGGTTTCAACGCGTTCGTCTATCACTCACCAGTTGTTCACAATCCCTTGCATGCACTCCTGGTGTTTACTCTGGCATACGATGCATTCACGCTATGCAGACACAACTTGCTTGTAAGTGATGTTGACATTGGTCTCTGGCATCGCTATAACCAGCTGATATAGTTGTGCTTCAGCTGGGCGTAGCCCGGGTGGGATGAGATCTTCCCTGTACTTCCATGTACTGTGCATTTAACAACACATCGGCCAGCTGGTTGTCATCCCTGGCGACGTGTTCCACCTCGAAATCATATCCTTGTAACGCCATTGCCCACCTGACAAGCTTGCTGCATGCTTCGCGCATGTATAGTAACCATACCAGGCACCTGTTGTCTGTGTGCAGAACGAAACGCTGGTACTCCACGTAAGCAAGGTACCATTTCATGGCCCACAGAATTGCCAGGCACTTTTGTTCATTGACATGGTATCGTCTCTCCGTGGGACCGAACTTGGCACTCGAGAAATCAATCATGCAGTTTTCCCCCTTGTCTACGTACTGGTACAGCACCGCACCAATCTCCTCCTGGCATGCAACAATTTGGAGATACAGTGGCCGCTGACAGTCATAGTGGGCTAGGGTCCTGGTTTGTGTGAACGCCTTCTTGGTCTTCAGGAACACCCGGTTGGCTTCCGTGGTCCAGCTATACCTTTTCTGTGGCGACAAGAGCGCTGTCAATTGTGTGTTAATGGTTGCAAAATCATTAATATGCTCGTGCAGCCAATTCAATCAGCCCAAAGAACTTGTGCAGTTTACAGCGTGGCCGGTGGCTGGCATTCCTCCACAAGGCGCAGGTGTTCGGCGTTAGTTTTGTTTCGATTCCCCGTTCGCTCACCATGTGGCCCAGAAACTCTATGTCCACTTTCCCTATGTGGCATTTGGGCACCAAATAGGTCAGCCCATTGATGGCCAGATGTTCCTGGACGAGCGACAGGTGAATCAGATGTTCTTCCCATGTATTGGACCATATCAGTACGTCATCAATATAGGCTAACGTGAAATCGCCAGCCAGGCCACTTAGCACCTTCACCATTATCGTCCGGAATGTCGCGGGTGCCCCTTTCAGGTCGAATGGCATAGCGCAAGGCAGTGAACGCGGGTTTTTCCTGGTCGTCCTGTCGCACCGGAACTTGCCAGTAGCCGCTGCGCAATTCTAGGGAGGTAAACACTTTCGCGCGACCAATTGTCAGTGCATTTTTCATGCTTATGTATGGTGGGGCAAAATTTTCTGTGGCAAGGTTCACGCGGTGTAAATCCACGCAGAAGCGCAACATACCAGCCTTCTTGGGAGCTAGTGTGACCTGGGAATTATAACCAGCTCGATCACTCCATTAGCTAACATTTCCTTAATCTGTTATTTAATGATTTTGCTTGGTATTGTAGATAACTTCTAGGCGGCGTATAAATAGGTTTTTGTGTTTATAAATCAATCTGATGTCCTTTCACCGCAGTGCACTTTAAGATATCGTTAGCTGCGAACACTTCCTTCCTCTCGTTTAATAGGTGCTGAAAAGCCTCTGTGTAGGCTAGGGGTACGTCGTTCGAGATATCTTCTAGCATAACTGCAGGGGCACAAACATTGGATTTGGCTTCTGTACTATATGCTGTTTTACACTCAACGGTGCCCAAGTGGATGCGTCGTGCCGCGGGCTCTATAACCGTGTTCTGCTCCGTGAGCCAAGCCTGGCCAATGGTGGCATCCTCCCTTAACTCCGGAGTGACCAAAGCTGTCGTGATGGTTTCAATGTCCCTTATGAGAACAACGATTGTGGCTCGGCCTACGCATGGCATTCTGATCCTTCGGCAGCTAAGCGGACAGGTTGATCTATTGCTGAGATTGTTTTTGAATTTACGAATTCTGGCCGAATAAAACTGTGTGAAGCTGCTGTGTCTACCAACACATTGCAGCGGAGGTTTTTTATGGTTACAAGAATTTTAATTGAAGGATGATGTTTGCTACGAATCTGCTGGAGGAGAGCGTGTTGTGGTGTCTGGATGTTGATGTTTACTCTGGTGTGCGCGTTAACGTCATGTCCCTCGACCTTTACTGTCGGTTTCCTGACTGATTTCTACCACTGTTGCCAACATGCCTGGGTCTGCAGGGCGCATTTGGGCAATCTTTGTGCCAGTATGGCTGACTGCCAGGGCAAAATTGACAAAGGAACGGGTTGGCTTGCTGTAATCCAGCGGGCGACGTGTTTTGCTGTCAGCATGCACGTTACCTTTTGAATATTCACTCTCATAATTTCACTCCTTCGGCGCTGATGTTCGTTGCTGGTTGCCTGCAGCCTCGTTGTTGTTGACTGTACCGATATCGTGGGCAAGTGCGCGCCACGGTTCCCGTGCAGGGGCTTGGGCAGTTTCAGCATGTCCCTGTCGAACAGCACGGCAGCCTGTATACATTCCTCCCGCTCATAGGTCAACAGTGGCACTAGCGATGCACGGAATTCCTAGTGCACAGTTTCGGCAATGGCGGTGAGCACTTGACATGCACTGAGATGTGGTTGGTACTTCCATAGCACATGAAAAATAATAGCTTACTGATTAGTGTCCCGAATTTGTTTTGCGGGAAAGTTTTCATGATTTTCATTTACTCAAGAATTTACTATGTTTTTAATTTACGTGGCACAAAGAAAACTGGCAACACTAAAATGATTTAAAGAATTAGTTAGACATACAAAAAACTACTGATTTAAATTGAAGTTGAACTAAAGAAAAGCACTTGCAAAAGTAACATAAAAAGAATTGGGTGGCAAAGTTGTCTGCATGGGCGAGTCCAGTTTGCCCGCGATGCGCAGGGGTGTTTCTGCCATTTTTGAGGTTAATTACGAAAAAATACTAATTATGAATTTTAAATACACAACAAGGTTACCCTTGGCATATAAATAATGATACTAATTAGCGGTGTAACCCGCTTTAACGGAGTTAGCAAGGAAGTTCTAAAACAATAAGTGTTTATAAAAAGATAACTGGAGTTTCCGTCAATGGGGTACTTTCCTACCAATAAACGGTAGTTCTCATAGGCTGGCACATGCACTGCATACACTCGACCTTGCGTGTCAACATCAGTGTCTGCATGTGTTCTGATTTCTGTGCTATATCAATTGTAGCGGAGCCTTTAACATTCTTAAACCTATAAACATTTTTGCTGCACTCAAATTTTAATAAATTTTGTACTTTACCAAACAGTTTCTGTTTTAATTGTCTTCGAAAATTATATTTTTGGCAAAGCGATATCTTTTATTAGCACATCTTTTTTTTTACGCGGTTTTAACTCGCGTCGCTTCTAATACACGCTGCAGTTATTGTTATGTGATTATTTAAACATTTGTGTTATATGTTTAGTTAATCTTAATCATTTTGTTTCATGTATGTAAACTACTTACTGAATTACAGCTATGTGAGACCTTGAAAATGAAAGTAAACTTGGGTATTTATTGCCATGCATACGAAAAATAGATTTCTATCACCACTTCGGCCGTCTGCAAGGCGCGACGCTGCTTCTCCTATCGTTGCTTTGCATCCTGTATTGACTTGAAGAAAGGAATTTTAACATTTTCGAACCCCCACCGCCAAATACTTCCGGTTAATCGAACGCAAAAGAGTCAAAAGACAGAATGAAACCCTTAATCGAACACACTTCATGCATTAGATGCCAGCAACGTATTCTATTTACGTTGCTGATCTCATAATGTCAAATGTACCAATTTACAGCCATTTATATTAAGTTGAATTGTATTCATTTCGAAGTACTCTGGTATTTTTTACAGTCTGTAATGAACAGGAAAAACGGATGTTTATAAACAGAATTCAAACATTAGGAAAACTTAAAAGTTTTGTTGGTTGTCTGTAAAATTGTAGCCAATGGGAATCCAAGAGTATATTTGAACTAACAAATGAATTCGTAGCATGGACGAAACGAATGACTTGAAGGATAATAGTTTTTTTCATGTTTTGTTTTGTTTTAAATGTGTTAAGTGTATTATAGTAGAAATGTGGGATGATAACAATGTATTGATTTCGTGATGTGGTGTGGTGTTCGTAGTGGCGTTATTTTTATCGTAGTAATGTGATCAGAAGTGTTGGCGTTTTATGAGTTCCAAGATGGATGAAAACGCCCGTTTTGCGGATTCAGAAACTATTGTACATTTAGAACCCGCTAAAGATGATACTAAAGAAACGGAAGGTAAGTGCAAGGAATAATAAGCTTATTATTGGTAAGTTTCTTTTGATGAGATCTCAAGGACACATTTTAGAGGTTATGGTCAGGTGACATTTTTTCTCAGTTTTAATTGAGGCTTTTTACAGGGTTGGTAGCTGTAACTGGGCCTGGCATTGACAATGTGCAGAGGATTTAGTACTGTTTAATATGAATGCAAAGTGTACTTGCGGTGTATGTTATTTTTGGGGGTGTAGGTCTACTACATACATGCACTGTGACCTGTTCGAATTCTTAGTTCGTCATTTTATAAACAGCTTTCAGCAAAAGTTGTTTTTACAGTAGCGTAACAAACAAGTAAGTAGAGAGTGTGCGCTTCTATGCTTTGAGCCAGCGGAGCTCTTTTTTCCAAACACGTAAGGTAAACGCAGCACATGTAAAATCACATACAGTCATTTGGGATTACATTGTACCAGGGATTTACTTTTATATAATAGTTTTGTGGCATTTACGTTTAACAAATTTATTCATCTAGAACATAACCGTATTCTTAAATGCTGAAATACTTCACTTGAAATTAAACTAGTCTGGTGGTACAAAGTTACCCCAAATGACTGTACCTTTTAAGAAAGAAATGCTAGTGTTTCATACGTTGACGAACCTGTAAATAAAGGCAAAGTTTGTTCAATCGTTAACTGCTAGCCTTGTCTCGCATGCTGTTGGCTCTTTGTAAGGTATAATACCGTATTTTAAATGAATGTGGAAGTCGTCCAATTGATTTTTTCTAATTTGTGGGTAGGCTATAAAATTTTGTTGCAGGGGTCAGATTCGAGTATAGTATAGTTTATTGCATCCCTCTGATCTTTTTTACAAAGATATTGGACAAGTCATGGTAAATGATACAATTGTTTTGAATACGTTATACAAGAACTAGGCCTAATACAGTCGGTCTAAATAAGTATCCCATATTTTGACAAGTCACATCTGAGAACTGTGTCGGTAAACAGGGTTCCAAAGATAGTGCCTTTCCAGTAAGACTGGTAGGTTTAAGGCTCCATACACTGAAAATGCCAGGCACATTTCTCAGAAGAGAAATGTCAGAATATGGAAAAGTTACACAAGACATCTGACTGTAGTTCATTAAGAATATAGGTTTGTTTTACTCGGCCTCTCTCAGAAGCTGGAAGAGTTGGGTCGAGTTGACCCAGGTCAACCTAGGTCAAAAGGAGTTGGCAACTCTCGGAGGAGTGAGGAAAACGCCTGTTGCGTTGATTTGATGGCGGAACTAGCAGACGTATTTAGAAATTTTAGTAAAAAAGAATCATAAGATGAAGTTCCTACAGGTCCACCAAATAATGCACTTTAAATGATAAAGTGCCTTCTAATGAAATTATGAGAAGCTAGAAAAATACACTGTACTAAACTTAATTGGTCTGAGGATTGCTAATAATTCGTAATTTAACAATTTTTTAAAACTTGAATTACTAACCACAAAGAAGAAAAATTCTTGAAAGGAGCTCATCATTTATGGGATTTAAACACATTCTGCAAGTATTATCCAATTTTTGCGAACTGTTTTTAGAGGTTAACGACCACATGCAAACAACACCATAACATAAAACTTTTAGTGGTTGGAATGAAAAATACCCTTATTCAGCTGCCGCAACTTAATACTGTCATCATCCAAGTTTGTTTGAAATAATTCTTATTTTCTCTATTTTCAAACACGGCAGCGAAAGTAAACTGCACAGTCAACAGCAGTAGCTCGCCATAACATCTAGCAGATGATTTGCTCCTACTTGCCCTCGCAACTCTTCCTCGCGATGAGGAGCTAAAAGGGCATGCTCTTTTTGACCTGGGAGCATCTTGACCTGACGAGTAAAACACCCTGCGCCATCTTGTTTCCGGTGAGTAAAACGCCTAGGAGTGCCCCGAGAGCTGCAAGAGCACAAAGAGTCGCCAGGTCAACGGCGAGTAAAACAAACCTTATGTTATGTTGAAAATGGGACTTTGTTGTTAATCAATCTGCATCCACATTTTTAGTCGCCACCACATCAAAAGGATAGAAAATAAAGTCACAAAAATGGCCAGAAATCTTATTTGCATTTTTTTGATTATTGATTGCAAATGTATTCAACTGTTAGGAAAAATGAATCTTACTAACTTGACGTTACTGAACTCATGCCCATGACCACTCAGTTGTCAGTGCAGAATTGAAGAATGCAGAGTATAATATTCACTAAAAATCACTGTTATTGCACATGCATAACCAAACTCCTTCGTAGTTGATTTACGTAGTACTTTAAATTCTAAACTTTACATGTTTTGCATACGTAGGCTATGTTGTTTCATAATTAATTTCTGTAACACACATTTTCAAATCCTCACTCCCTATAAAGTTTGTTGCACCACAGTTACACGTTTGCAACGATCATGAGAAGCCTCATAATGGTAGATTTATAAATGTAAGTTATAACTAACTGTTATTGCTTTAGTCTTCACAAGATTGAGACACAGGCCTAATTGTGATGGATTATAATGTTAATTAATTAAGATACATTTAAGTAATGAAGATAATGTTCTATAATTTTTTGTTGTTGGTAAAATGACTGTAATGTGTGTTCCTATAGAGTGACGGGCCCTTGAAAAGCGTGACGCTACACATCCAATACTTATCACCAGCAACAAATTCCCATCATACCTTCTCTTTATAGCTCCCGTACGGAATAAATAAGATCAGAAGTGAACTAGCAGATCTGTGTTTTTGATGTCTGGAAGCTAGTGAAAAAAAAAGTCCACGTTGGGCGTTGGCTGGCTAGTGTTGGCTGCCTAGTGTTGGCTGCCATACCATGAGAAGTGAGACTTAATATTTACCTGGATGTAAACATTACATACAAGATAATGTATTTTCCTGTAGTTTTTACATGTTTAATATACAGTTGCAGCAGTTTGTGTTTTATATAGTCCTAACTTACTAAAAATTGCAATACTTGCAATCAATAGGCCTAGTACACTAATTTGCAAGTAGGCTATTGCCCAGTAGCATGCATACCAACACTCTTACACCATCTCGTCCAGAATGAGCAGTCCACAGGCAACAGTCAGAAAATTTCTTATATTCTGAGTGTGCAGTTTTGAATACAATTTAATTTTTGTCATAATTTTAGAAGAAATATTGCCATGATTTTGGCAATAAATAAATCCTTAACTAATTATGTGTCTGTATGTCAGTATTAATTATCTGTATGAATAGAAATAAATCAATTGCGTGCAAAAATAAAAATTTACAAGAAACAAATATTCTAAGTGATGAGTTTTGGTAACAAAATTATTTTTTTTTTGTCGACAACTTGTAGTTGGCAGTCCAAGATAAAGTTTGGTCTGAAATGGTTAATTTTTAAAAATTCTGTATAGGCCCTAGTGCAAAATGATGTGAATGGTCATTAATGACCATTCTAGAAATATGTATTTCGAAACAGAAAAGCTTTTTTTTTTTTTGGTGCCCCATTCAGCTCCGTGCCCCGTTTTACCGCTCTTATTAGTTTTGCCCCCATTCCCCTGTAGGCCTATGTAGATTTATTTTGTCAGAAATCTTTGTTTTTTTTTTTTATTTATTTATTAGCCTCCTCTTTTATTCTGGTACATACCAGAATGGGAGTTGTCAATAGTAATATATGTATATACTTACATATAAATGTATATACATATGAATACAAAGCAAAATTCTACAAGAAACATTTGCATACACATACATATATATCCTATCCCTATACATATATATATTTGTACACATGTATACATTGTATCTGAACACATAACAGGGTATATCTATGTAGGTATGTACTTATTCTATACACAAATACTTACACAAACATTGTAATTCCCATTTAGATTTATATTGTAGTTACAAGATAGTGGCCAGTCTGGAAGGTATTTTGTCATTTAACTATTGAGATATTCATGTACAGAATAAAAGGCATTTTTTAATAAATAACTTTTTAGTTCTTTTTTGAAATTGTCTAGATTTTCTATGTTCTTGATTTTACTTGGTAACTTATTTATTAACAATATTCCTTTATAATGGGGGCTTTCTGCAAATTTTGTTGTTTT
>PNEQ01003184.1:11645-41148 GCA_003012365.1 Medauroidea extradentata | reverse complement strand
GTGTATAAGCAGGGGAATGTTAAAATATTCAGCTCCTTAAACAGGGGCTTGCAATGACATAGTTGGTTTTTTCCTTTTATTATTCTTAATATTTTTTTTTAATTTTGAACACTTTGGCCCAATTTGATGAATTTCCCCAAAATATAATGCCATACTTCAGAATAGATTGTACATTTGAAAAATATAGGGTTCTGACTACGCATAGAGAGCAAATTTTTTTTAGTACATTTATAGCGTAACACATGGAGCTTAGCTTCTTTGATACTTCTTTGATGTGATTCTGCCAGGATAGATTTTGATCAATTTGTAGGCCTAAAATTTTATCCCTGCTGTTTTGCTTATTTTTTTGTTTCCAATATTTGTTATATCTTTTACAGTTATCTTGCATCTTGATCTTGATAAAATAAATTCCATTATGTAAGATTTCTCTATATTTAATATTAATTTATTTTTATTGAACCAGGTATCCATTTCTCTAATTGTGTCATTAATTTTAATTGCTAGGTTTGTTTCATTTGCGTCTGTAATCAGTATGTTTGTGTCGTCTGCAAACATTACCACTTCACCCTGTGGGCGCATGCACATCCCACCCAAGTTTTGTCGCAGTCGGATGAATGGAAGAGGAACATAGGCCTTATGTTACAGACAGACTTGTTCATTCGCTGCTTTGCCCACGTGAAATATTGTAGCATGTCTGGTAATGTAAGCAGTATTCTTTTAAAAACACTGTACATAGTGATGGGAATAAAAAATTAATCTCATTGATATAAATTACTGTACTTCTATTGGTCATAATCTTACTTGTTTTTCTAATTGTCTGCTATAAATGGTTTACAATATAAACCAAGTTTTCCTCCTGGTAAATAATTTATTTTATCTAGTATAGAAAGACTTTATATATATATGTATATACAATGTTGAGAGAGAGAGGGAGATACATACACACACAGATATACTATAGTAGGCAGTTACGTTGGCTTCTAGTGCTGTTATCAGGAGGGGAGCGAGAAGAGAAACTAATATCCTACGGTCCAGGGCCACCTGCCAGGTTGATACTAGCAGGGCGGAAAACATTCGGCACGTTCCATCATACACTATATAACATATTGTGGTATCTCGAGCGGTTTGGATACACATGTACAACATAAGTTAATTACTGGGTTTGAGAGCAATATCGTCTCGTGGCAATTTAATATACATAATAAATCGACGAAAGTTCCTTAACTAGAGTTTATTCATTCACATGTCACTGCATACAAGCATCACATGTGTTTCCTTGCAATAAACTCATGCCTCTGCGTGGAATGCGTTACAGCAGCTTCCCAAATAGGCATATGCATTAATAAGAATCTCATGCCTCTGCATGGAATGCGTTACAGCAGCTTCCCAAATGGCTTGGTGCCGGAGCACCCGGAGACAGCCTCGAGTAGGGCTAGTCCCCCAGTATATATACTAGTCCAGGAACCCTGTGTCTTAGTTGGGGCCGTGCACAACTGCCCACTGAACCCCTACACATGATCATACATCCATTGTCCTATTCTTCTAATATATACCCTTTACAAGATATACCATTTCGTTAATTAATATACAGTTACAAAATAATATTTATGTTACAATATTTGTGTGTTGCAGGAGTTGTGCTCGGGAATATGTATATACCTACCGTTCAGGATATGCGAAAACTTATGTTAAGCTGCTACGTTTTACCAAATACAGTATAGTATAACACCGGACACTGCCTATACTTTAACATTGACGATGACGGCAACGTCCACACTAGCGCTACCTAGGCGACTCAGTTTGCAAAACTAGGCACAAAGTTCAAATTGCGGTGTACTGTATCTAAATGGCTATTCTACAATAGTTTCCGAGTGAAATACCTTTCTTACATTTGACGAAAATTGGTTTCTAGGTATATATTATAGTTTATATGCTATCAATAGCCCTCATGTTTAGTATTAAATACAATAAATGAGAAATTCCCTTAAATATTCAGTATGGCCTATTGTCCTAGTTGTCATTCTGAGTAACTAGAATAATGTAGTCTTACAAGCTTATGTTTGTTAGGTGTAATGTATAAATATGACAAGCTATTATTTATACTGATTATATAATTAACAAGAATATGAGGCTTGCTCTGATTTTTATATACATTTATGCAGATATGTTGGTGTAGGCCTAGGTCTATTAACTTCACAAAAATGGTTATCACATGTTGAGTTCATCAAGGTATTTCTTAGTTTAGCTATTGATAGTAATAGTCTCAATTAAACTAATTTTCATACAAAAAATATCAAACTTTTTGAAATAAAATAATGTAAATTACTTAACCTAAATTAACATTCAATAGCACCAAATTAGTTTCTACTCTTAGGCCGGTCATATCAAGTTTATATATATAGACACACAGACACATGTGCCACACTGTAAAATTCAGAAAAACACAGTTGTTGCATAGATGGCACTGAAAATATTACAGTTAACACTGTGCAATTATAAAAAAACTAATGTATTTATTTACTGTATTGTAAAAGGGTCAATCCATTTCAAATCACACAGGCAATGTTGCTCAACATTTTTAAATTTCGTAATTTATTTATAGCGAGTTCCCTATAGGTAGACAGTCACAAAATAGCGTTTGGAAAAATATTATGAGGCATATTTTTTTTGTGGCAGCCATTTTTAAATGGTGTTTGAGCAAATTTTTAAGAAAATCATGGTTTGCATAAAGTTGAATTGCCAAGCTATTTCAAAAGCTATCAGAATAATTAAAATACCAGTGTGTTCAGCGTTAAATGAACTTCAAAAATACATTTTCTTAATTATACTATCATGCAAGAGAGTCAGTCAAAATCTTTCTGAAAATACTGATAAAAATTATATGAAACGTTACTTTTTAAGACCATGAATTCTTATGAAGGAAGATAGACTCACTAATAATACGTTATTTCTGTGTTGAGTACTTACATAACTACCTGCAGCATAAGTTTCAGTCATGAGAATGCAGTCATTTTTTTTCTAGTGCTTTTCAAAAATAGCTAAAAGCACTTTAATGTCGATTTTCTCAGGTCAATATTTGAAAAGGGACTGAATAAAAACAAGTGAAAATTTTATAGAATGTTCTTCATACACTTAGGAAGAGCTTACAAAAAAATTATGACTGAGACTCAACACTCTTAGAGAAATACAGCAGTGAATTCCAGTAAAAATGCTGCCCTTCTACACGTTCATGCAGTACCATGTTAGCAACCAAAGGCTTGGAATTATTGTAATTGACATTGGTCAAATAATGTTTAAATCATTACAAACAATAAATGATCAATTATTTAAACCTTTAAATAACAATGGGCAGTGATAACAATACATAACTTGTAATTCTTTAAGTTAACTTACCAATATATTTGTTGTTCTACACTTGCGTACAGTATACACACACGATAATGTGTCTCTATATATATTTAGATTCAAAACTTCACTTCTAACTACTTGCCAGATGCAATTTTCATTACAGAGCTAAACAAACACAATATTTCATTGTATAGTTTATAAGTTATGTTGTGTGTTCTTCCAGTCACTGTGGTGAGTTCCAATGGAGTAACTTTTCGAATTATTTTATTTGCAGGCACCCAAGCAGTGTTATTTTTGGAAAGTTGAAAGGCAGTTTTTGGTCCAGAAGGTTGAAAGAAATGCACCAAAACATCATTGTTATCTTCACTTTTGTCTTCAATTTTTCCAAGCCACCACTTCTCGTCATATATACAAACAACCAGTTGATTATTTGTAAAAGATGATACAGTACGTTTATAAAAGGTATTGAAGTTTGATGATCATCAAAGTTTGAGCCTTTGGATTTGATTGTCACTTATGGGGACATACATATCTGTGATAGCTTCTTGTTCCTTTCACTGGTAAACATCATTCAAATCTTTCAGTCAGTTTTGCTTCCATTTGTTCAATTTCAGCTGAAGAAACATATATATATTTAACTCCAGTAATATTCTTTTGACAGTATTTGAACGTATCTTGTGGAGTCAGGATGTGTTCTGTGTAAGGTCTTTGAAGGGAAGCTCGTGTAACTTCTCATTTTGTTGTTCCGCCTATCCCATCACATGAATTCGTTCCATCTGATGAGGCAAATAAATTCCACTCTGCTAGTAAACCAAATCATTTTTGTGTTGGCAGACATTAATGAAGTTTTTCTTATTTTTGTACTGGCTGCTTGCACCATCGGTAAAGTAAATAACTGTTTCAACATTATGTAGTATATTCTTAATTTCCCTAATGAGGTGATGTTGGAATGTGTACACAGTCGTGGTATTGTGATGAAGGTGGTTACTAATTACACAAACAGATTTGCAACATACCTTGTCTTCTCTTTAAAGTAGATGACAAATGGATGCAGTGTCGCTTGTGTATTAGTCCAGTGAAAATTTTGAATTTCATACTGTACCATTAAAGTATAGTTTTCTGCAAAATCACCAATCACTAAACAGTGGGTTTCTTCCAAAATTTTCTTTCGTTTCCTTGAAATACTGAGCTTGAGCTTAAATATATTGGTAAGTTAACTCAAAGAATTACAAGTTATGTATTGTTATCACTGCCCATTGTTATTGAAAAGTTTAAATATTTGATCATTTATTGATTGTAATGATTTAAACATTATTTGACCAATGCCAATCACAATAACTCCAAGCCTTTGGTTGCTAACATGGCACTGCATGAGCGTGAAGAAGGGCAGCATTTTTACTGGAATTCACTGATGTATTTCTCTAAGTGTAGTCGAGTCTCAGTCATAATTTTTTTGTAAGTTCTTCCTATGTGTATGAAGAACATTCTATAAAATTTTCACTTGTTTTTATTCAGTCCCTTTTTAGATATTGACCTGAGAAAATTGACATTAAAGTGGTTTTAGCTATTTTTGAAAAGCTCTAGAAAAATAATGACTGCATTCTCATGACTGAAACTTATGCTGCAGGTAGTTATGTAAGTACTCAACACAGAAATAACGTATTATTAGTGAGTCTATCTTCCTTCATAAGAATTCATGGTCTTAAAAAGTAACGTTTCATAAATTTTTATGAGTATTTACAGAAAGATTTTGACTGACTCTCTTGCATGATAGAATACTTAAGAAAATGTATTTCTGAAGTTCATTTCATGCTGAACACACTGGTTTTTTAATTATTCTGATAGCTTTTGAAATAGCTTGGCAATTCAACTTCACGCAAACCATGGTTTTCTTAAAATTTTGCTCAGATGCCATTTAAAAATGGCTGCCAAAAAAAATTATGTCTCATAAAATTTTTCCAAACGTTGTTTTGTGACTGTCTACTTATAGGGAACTCGCCATTAAAATATCAGGCAATTTAAAAATGTTAAGCAACAAATTTTATTCATTTTAGGTGATTTGAAATGGATTGACCCAAAAATGTTTGTTAAAAAGTGCTAACAAAACGTATGCGACAGATTTTTAATGAATCTGACCTTGGAAGGAGAAAGGGGGTCAAGAATATATTCACTGAATGCAAAACAAGAATTTAAAACCATCTACACTGTCACTTTGAAGTTATAACAGATACTACACATAGTTAAAAAAATAATGGCTTTTCTCACTGAAAGGTTTTTGCTTAGCGTTGAATTTGGTAGCACGCATAAATAAATACAAAATACGTTCTTGCCAACCAGGTACGTCAGCTACTAACAAGGGATTTTCTTAATTTTGATCTAGATGTAGGTAAATTTTTTGTTAGGCTTTGTTTTTTATTCAGTAATGGTGCAAAATATGTTAACGCTACTGAAACAATAAATTATACATTCCTCCTGAAAAAATAGAACCTCAAAGTGCTTAACTACGTAAGAAACTGCAGTGGTCGAGCGCTTGCCTTACACCTAGGCGATCCGAGTTCTATCCCTGGTGTTTGACCTCCTGATTTACGCATGTAGGATCGTGTTGGAAAATGTCACAGTTCAGCTGGTTTTTTTCTGGGATCTCCCATTTTCTCCACCCTTGCATTCCGGCACTTCTCAATACTCATCTCATGTACCCTTATCGACTATGAATGTCTTTTATGATAATATTCAGTTTCGCAATAAACTGAGTAACAGTTTATTAAATACTTTATGTTTAAATTTCCAGTATATGTTTTTTCATGGAGTTGTTAGTGCACATCTCTTTCTCTCACACCCGTGTACTTGCTGCTCTTGCTGTTGCTCTCTGTAGAGGCTCAAGCATTTACTTTTCGTTTCTTCATCATAACACTGAATATTGGTTTTTATTTCCAGCTCACTGCTATGCATCTCCTTTCCGTGCCTCTGTAAGCTACCACCTTCACCTTCTATTTTCGTGTATATTGATGGTCGATATTTTCCTAACAGTTACTACATGGCTGTCGACTGTGTTGCCTCCTTACCTCCTCTTTTTTCCCTTGTCCTGCTGTTGCTCGCATCACCCCGCTGTGAGATGCGAAGATAACTGCCCAGTATAGTGTATGTGTGCATGTGTTTATGTATATATATGTATATATATATTTATTTATAGACACACACAAACATACTTATTACATTTTAGGTATTTAAATAAGCTTCATTATAAAGCAAACCTTATCTCAATATCTCAAACTGGTTAGATAATTAGGACTGCTCGAAAACAAATTTTACGCCTTTTTAAGAGTTGAATTTTTGAAAAATCATGAAATCATATTTTAAAAATTGTTATGGACATCAAATCAAATTGAAAATCACTATAGCCTGCTGGGCTCGTGCTTTATCGACAATTCAGTAAAAACCTTTTTCCTTAGAAATCTATTAAAACTACTTTTCAGATAAGTAAGCATCACTCATTAAAAAAATTGTTGAATTCTAACACTTCAACACGTTCAACCAATGTATACAGGCTGTATCTTTATTGGTGTCAAATATTTTGGGGACATGTTCCTTACATAGTAACATGCAAAAAAGTTTAAATGAACATGGGTCTACGAATCGATAGTTTGGGAGGAATTTAATGATTTATCCCCAAACAGGAAAGGTATGGAAAAGTAAAGTTTCAATAAAGACACGTAAAAGATGTTTACATCAAAATTCACAGAAAAAATCGTAGATTAACATATCAAAAGGTTATCAAATTCCGTTTTAATTTTTTTTTTTTCCTGGGGTTTGCCCCGGAAAAATGTTCAAAAAATTGTAGGTATACTCGAAAACGGTTCGTCTTACGACCAAAAGTGTGAAGATAAAAATTAAAGAACACATTTTTCACCATAACATATCCAAAATTCACTAAAATTCACTTTACTCTTCTACTTAATTTTCCGGTATTTGTCCCGGGAAAACGTTCAAAAAATTCTACGTATACTCGAAAACGGTTCGTCTTACGACCAAAAGTGTGAAGATAAAAATTAAAGAACACATTTTTCACCATAACGTATCTAAAATTCACTAAAATTCACTTTACTCTTCTACTTCATTTTCCGGTATTTGTCCCGGGAAAATGTGAAAAAAATTCAGTAATCGAAAAAAATTGTTTGTAAGTGTGAATTATGTTCGGGAATTTGTTCCTTACATTAAAACAATCAAAAAAGGTCATATGGACTTGGATCTGAAAACCATTTATTTCGGAGTTACATAGCTATTGGTAAATTCATAGCAGCCACTCATGTGTATGCTAAACATTAGACAATAAAATAATTGTTAGTACTTGGAGGTTGCAATATCATCAATTTTATTCCTACCTCCATGGTAACGACATTTGTTTATCGTTTGTCAATTGCTTTGTGTTAATTGTTGATATCTGTAAAGTGGGCGATGAAAATGAGTTGTGAATACATCTAATGAGTGACTTAAGTATTAGTATTGAAAAAAGACATGTATTCCGTGAGTGAACAGACTGATATGCACTACATGTATGGTCTTGCAGATGGGAATGCTTCACAAGCACGTGTACTTTATGCAGAGAGGTATCCTAACAGGCAGTTACCTTGTCCAAGAACTTTCACAAGAATTCACCAACGCTTGAAAGAGACAGGCTCATTTGAGAGATGTGTTTCAGATGTTGGCAGGACAAGAGGGATACGTAACGTTGAGTTTGATGAACGGGTTCTTCGTGATGTAGACAAAAACCCACATAATAGCACAAGACAAATTGCAGTAAGGGAACACGTTAGTCATATGACTGTGTGGAGAATTCTACATGAAAACCTTCTGTACCCTTATCGCTTTCAGCGGGTGCAAGGATTAAATGTGGCGGATTTTGAACCAAGAAGAACATTCTGCCGACGCATTTTACCGAGGTGTACTGTGTTTATTCATTTTCTAGCAGTTATCTTATTTACTGATGAGGCAGGATTTACACGAGATGGTATCACCAATTACCATAACAGTCATTCCTGGGCTTATGATAATCCTCATGAAGTGGTTCAAGATGACCATCAACAGAGATTCAGTCTAAATGTGTGGGGTGCACTCATTAATGATCATCTTCTTGGACCCTATTTCTTGCCTCAGCGACTGCTTGGATAATCATAACTTCAGTTCCTCAGAAATGAGTTACATAATTTACTAGATGATATACCTCTGGACATCATTCAAAGAATGTAGTTTATGCACGATGGTGCTCCCGCTCACTTCAGTCTCATAGTACGCCGGTATTATCGATTTCCGCAAAGATGGATTGGGCGAGGGGGATTCATTGCTTGTCCTGCGCGATCTCCGGATCTAAATCCAATGAATTTCTTTGTCTGGGGACATTTAAAGTCCTTAGTGTATGCAACGTCTGTACCTAACCTTGACATTCTTAGAAAGCGTATCCAACATGGGTTCGACGAGATACGACGCACTCCAGGGATTTTCAACAGAGTACGCCGAAGTATGGAACGCAGACTTACAGTATGCATTGAAGCAGGGGGAAGACATTTTGAACAATTTTTGTAATGTTCAAATCATGGTTGTATCATTAATAATGGAGTAATGTACCGTAGAATTTCAAACCCATTTTCTTTGTACTTTTGTTTAGTTGTTTAGACAACTGAAAGCTGATGTCGTTGCCGTGGAGGTAGGAATAAAATTGATGATATTGAACCTCCAAGTACTAACAATTAATTTATTGCCTAATGTTTAGCATACACATGTTTGGCTGCTATGAATTTACCAATAGCTATGTAACTCCGAAATAAATGGTTTTCAGATCCAAGTCCACATGACCTTTTTTGATTGTTTTAATGTAAGGAACAAATTCCCGAACATAATTCACATTAACAAATAATTTTTTTCAATTATTGAATTTTTTTCACTTCTTCCCAGGACAAATACCGGCAAATGAAGTAGAAGAGTAAAGTGAATTTTAGTGAATTTTAGATACATTATGGTGAAAAATGTGATCTTTAATTTTTATCTTCACACTTTTGGTCGTAAGACGAACCGTTTTCGAGTATACGTAGAATTTTTTGAACATTTTCCCAGGACAAATATCAGAAAATGAAGTAGAAGAGTATAGTGAATTTTAGTGAATTTTGGATACATTATGGTGAAAAATGTGATCTTTAATTTTTATCTTCACACTTTTGGTCGTAAGACGAACCGTTTTCGAGTATACGTAGAATTTTTTGAACATTTTCCCAGGACAAATACCAGAAAATGAAGTAGAAGAGTAAAGTGAATTTTAGTGAATTTTAGATACATTATGGTGAAAAATGTGATCTTTAATTTTTATCTTCACACTTTTGGTCGTAAGACGAACCGTTTTCGAGTATACGTAGAATTTTTTGAACATTTTCCCGGGACAAATACCGGAAAATGAAGTAGAAGAGCAAAGTGGATTTTAGTGAATGTTGTATATGTTATGGTGAAAAATGTGTTCTTTAATTTTTACCTTCACACTTTTGGTCGTAAGACGAACCGTTTTAGAGTATACCTTGAATTTTTTGAACATTTTTCCGGGGCAAATCCCGGGAAAAAGTTAAAAAAAAACTAAAATAGATTTTGATATCATTTTGATATGTTAATCTACGATTTTTTCTGTGAATTTTGATGTAAACATCTTTTACGTGTCTATTGAAACTTTACTTTTCCATACCCTTCCTGATTGGGGATAAATCATTAAATTCCTCCCAAACTATCGATTTGTAGACCCATGTTCATATAAACTTTTTTTCATGTAATTGTGTAAGGAACATGTCCCCAAAATATTTGACACCAATAAAGATACATCCTGTATAATATATGTGTAGTTCGTAAAGTACAAAATATATTAATAATTAAATAAAAAAAAATTTTTAAACTTTTTGAAGGCCAGTTTGGCAATTATTGTGTAATAATGTTGTGGGTATTTATATACACATTATCTTGCAGCAAGAGATCTTAAATATTGTAACAACTTTGCCATCCTGGGTGTAGTGAGGTTCGTTTGGGATAGAGGGCTTCAATATTTAAGTAAATTAACTAAACTTAAATTTCAAAGTTATTACAATCTCAATAAACACTTTACATTTAATGCAAAACACTCACAATTTACCATTTTAAATAATCATTTATAGATATTATATATTCCTAAAAGCCTAATTTACTACTCTAATTAATAAATGTGTCTTTCTCAAATCAGTCCACCAACCACATATGTTTCTATCTAGAAATGTCTCACAGTGTACAGCTACAGTTCAGTGGAACACAGTATCAAGTTATCTAGGCGCGTCAGATGTTCTTTGAATGCGTGGTCTCGCCAGTTACAGTGGTCAGATAGCATTCTTCAACACTCCCATGGTCTGGCATTCGCTGGGTGGAAGGTCCTGAGATGTCTGGCGCAATACAGTTATTGTCGTCCCTATGTCGACCATCCGACAAGAAACATCACTTAGGCTCCCCTCCACCAGTTTGGCATTTGAGTCCAGATTTACTGAGCAGACTTGTAGAAACACTGGGGTACTTGTAGGAACACTGGTACCTTCCTTCCAGCCATCACAGACTTATGCCTCTCAATTGGTGTTTACAAGTTTCCCAAAGACGTGCTCTTGCTGAGTCTCACTGCCCTTTTTCGCGTCGTTGATGTCGCTGCTGCTGGTGATGTTGAGGGCAGTTGCCTCTCAGGTGCCCTGGCTGTCCACAGGACCAATACAGCCTGTCTGGTCGGCAGGCTGCAGACATTGTCGCACGAACTCTAGCTTCAATGTCCTTCGTTGTGTTTTATATGCTCTTAAGCGTCTTGTTAAGACTTTCGTCGTTGCCCTCCTACCCCAGGGCACAGACCGCACCGGATGCCGCACCACAGGCACCTGCCTTGCAGACTCCACCTCGAGCGCTAGGGCTTGTTTGTGTGCAGACCATATTGTACAAATAACAATTTGTTTAAAGCATTGTAATATTAATACAAGAAAATACAAGGGAAGCTAACACTTGTGTTAATAGTTTGCTTAACAAACCTGTAATTATTTAAGTAAAGCTGTTAATGAAATGTAATAATGTATATAGGCGAAGCAGTGCTCAGTGTACTGTTTCGTGTTAGCAAAATACCTCAGATTATGGTCTGAGGTCTTGAAAATACTCTATAGCAACTGTATTGCCAACATTGATAAACTGTTCAATTTGAAGTATTGTGAAAGTGTCCTACTAACGTTAAACTGAATGCTTTCTTTGGTAAATTTGGTTGACATTGCAAAGTAATTATCTTCTTTGTCACAAAATATTTTATATTTAATTTTTTTTCCATGAACCAATCTTGTATTTGTAACCTTAAGGTAATTGTTTCTTTTAATAAAAACTTGTGTTAAAATAATTTGTTTAGAATGTTTTCTAGTGGCCAGTGGTCTATGAGAAATACATTCACGAACTATGTGTGTTGAATACTTCTTTCGCTGTTGGCTACAAAATAACCATTAGGGCCTAAAACAATCTTCAATTACTATCTAATTATATCAGTATCTTTATAGTTTACTAACTTTTATAGTAACAATTTTAGTATAATGCCAATTGCACAATTTAACTTGCCACATGCCAGTAAAATATTGGCTATTCTGAATTTTTCCATTTGCATGCATGTTGCTTTGTGCTACTGTTAAACATTTCATTTAGAGATCGTGTCAGGTACGTACAATACTACTATAGGCTGTAAAAGTCATAGTTTTTATATTGGTTGCATTTCATACTGCTGTAGTACATTCTTCAGCCTTTGTATCAGTTGATAGACCTCCAGTGTGGTATTATTTGACTTACATTATAAAAAGATATTTGGAAATAGAGATGGTTTAAAGTAACCTTTGCAAAATTGTATGAGCAGGTTTATTTTAGTTTAGCTGTGACAAGGTTGATTGTACCTTGCTCACCCTGGTGTGAATGGTGGGTAGATAAAATTTCCCTGTGAAAATGTTGGTAGAACTTAGTTTTTATTTTCAAAGCAGTGCTATATTAATTGTTTTGTATTTTCAGCCACTCTTTTAAAAAGTCAGCATATTGTGTGACATAACTTTGTCTTGATCGTACAGTGTGGATACTGTGTGGGAGTGGCAGCTGATATGACATGTTGTGATTGATAACTCTATCTGTTGTGTCACTAGACGCTCAGCACTCAGCGGTGGGTCCGCCTAATCTTTAGTGTGGCACGCAACTTCAAGCACGTAGCAGCAGCAGCATGTTTTTTTTGTATGCAGCAATAACATGGCTGCCGAAGAAGTTCTGCTTGGCAAACTTTTGTACACATTGTATTACAGACACTTGCGTTAGTATCAGTTCACTTTTCTTTTGTCCAGTGTTGTCTGTGTTGGTTGCTGTTTACAAGGATGATTCATAGTTTTGTGATTGTGAAATGTGCTGCTTTATCATACTGAGGCAGAATTTGTGAAAACATATGCTGTGAGTTTTTGAAAATTATCTGTGTGACATTTCATGAACCACAAGATAATTAATGATCTTGTGTTTGGATTTGATTCCTTGCTTTTCTTTCGCAGAGCCTTGCAGATAATTGCTTCTTCATATATTGAGTTAATGGCTCACTGTTAATTGGTTTATGTTGTTAGGGTTATGTTATAAATTTTTACGCTTTGTCTGCTTAGATGCACTTCAACATTAAAATCATAAGGAGGGGTGAACCATCCACAGCTTAGGTTTTATATATATCTACTGGTTGCATAAGATTTTCAGTTGTTCGGGTGTTCTTAAATTGGTCTTAATTAGGTCTTCTTGCCCTCAAATTGGATAAGGATAATGTCAGCCAAAATGCTATCTTAGTTTAATATCATTAATTATATATTTTTTAACTGTTCAGGATGATGATTCAAGACATGCTTCAAAGTAAATAAAAAAAAAATGTAGGCTATGTCTGAATTCCTATTCCAGTGAATATTTCGATTGAGTTGGTAGCTTGTGCACAAAATGTGTTGCAGGGATCAACTGAAATAATGTCTGAATGTTTTGGAATTGCATTAAAACACGAAAAGCATTTGTTATTTCGTTTTAAGAACAGTTAAAAGTTTCATGTGCACTCCAGTGGTAATTTTTTTGAGCATGAAGGTTGCCTGAAACTTGTGTATAAAACAGTTTTATCTGTGAAATAATTTTCTCATACAGAAACTGAAACTTTATATTGTTACACCCAGGTGAATAAACAATATGTTAGGACTGCATGTTATCGGAGTGTCCTGTGTGTAAAGGTGACGTGGTCAAGGTCTCTGGATAACAGCTAGCATTGTGGAACTCTTTTAAGGAAAGAAGAGTGGAAAGGCTGGTTAGGATATACAATATGGAGAATGGATAAGGAGGTTGGGAAAAGTTAAGCTGCCTATTAACTAAGGCGAAGTATAGAGGAAGAGGGAGTGAGTGAGGATTTTGGTCAGCACTTAACATCGAGATTTTTAGCTCTGGTGAAAAGTGACACGAGGTGAGTATGGAGCAGCCCCGGAATGTAAAGGCGGGGGAAACGGGAGATCCCCGAGAAGACTCGCTGACCAATGGCATCGTCCTGCACAGTTCCTACATGCGAAAATCCAAGGACTGAACCGACTGGGAATCAAACGCTGATTGCTTTGGTGGGAAGCAAATTATCTGAACATTCGGCCACCACTGCCCCTAGAGGGAGAGGTAATAACAGTGAGAAGATTCAAGAGGGGTGGAGAACGGAAGGGGGTAGGCAATATTCGCTTTGTAGGTCTATGGGGGAGTGAAATTTACTGCCAGAGGAGTTGGTAATGGCAGATGCAGTTGTAAATTTCGGGAAGTAATTGCAAGGATATGATCAACTTGCCACTGGGCAGTTGCCTAATTGCAAGTAATAAGTAGAAGCACTCTTAAAACATTTAAACCTTTCAATACTGGTATTTTCTGAAACCAACCTGCAAGAGTTAGCCAGGATTTCTCTTTCATTCAACCAATTGTAGCAAGTTTAAAAACAACACAATTTTGAAATTTTTCTGAACCCTGGCTAACGTCATGACTTTTCATAAAAGCCTAACATCTATGTATATTAAAAATAGTATTACAAGTTATTTGGTGAAGATGTCTTATTTTTTGCCGCTACAGTTTGTAAGGGGAAGAGATAGTAACTAAATTAAAATGGTAATTTACTAAACTAAGTCATAAATTATAAATTTAATATTTTTAAAAGGTCTCCGTAGGCATTCATGTGTTGCACTTTTTTAATATGAAAGTTGAAATGTGTTTGAAATTGAACTTGGTGAAATTTAACTACAGTCAATTCCTGATTATCTGTGCTGATGAAGGGAAACATTGCCATGGATATTTCAGAATCACAGGTAACCTACAGTATACTGATTTACATTACAAAAATGTTTAGTAAAATTGATATCCTCTAAAACTGATGACATACTCTCCAGATTGGCAAAATTAAGAACTTGTTTAAAAAATTTTTTTACTGTACCTTATTAATTTGTGTTTAGGACTATTAATAATGTCACTAAAAATAAACAGAATGTTGTTTATATGTCCTCATAATAGACATAAAATGTGACCTTGAAACTGACTTTCAGTTTCAACTGCCCCTACTTTCTTTCCAAATTAAAAAAAAAAAATACCATGACATTTTGAAGCAAGTAAGTCTACATGGAGTAGTATTTGGCAATTATAATATGTTGTCAAAAGAATTTACTTGATCCTTTTCTGGGTGAAAAAAATTCCTAAAGTTAGTGTTTTTGGGGAAAATTCATTGTAGAAAAAAAAGGACAAGTGCAAAAATTCTGAAAATTTGGCAAAACATTGCCATGATAACCCTTAACACACCACTAATATATATATATATATATACTGTATTTTTTTTTTTCATTGGTTTATTCTTTGTAGCATGCTAAAATGCTATTGTATTAAAGTCAAATGAACTGTTACTATTACTATTATTATTATTGTTATTATACTACCCAGTAATTTATTTGTCATATAGGCCTATTTGGCATTTTAAAGTTAAATGTGAAGTACATTATGCATTGAGTTGTATGTTATAAAATAATTTTACAAGAATCACAGATGAGTGTTTACAATGAAATAATAACTTACATTATGTATTCTTCTGTGGTTGAAATGTAGTTTTGTCATTATCAGCTGCTTTCATCACTGGAAAAATAGTTTTAATAATATAGTTCTACTTCATAATAAAAAGTCACTTTCCTATGTTTTTGAACAAAAGTATACTCAATTCTTCACTTAGTTTTGGATCAATGTTAAGACATCTGCCAGTAGTCTCCAAACATAATTCAATGGTGTGAAACAACACGTAAAATATGTTTCTTATTGACCCACACTTGATCACTAGATGAGAGTTCGAAGGATGTGTTGGGACCTGCTGGATGGAAAAACATAACGAAGTATTATTCACTTTGGTCTGGCGAAATGTCTTCCACCTTCCCCAAACCACCACTGTGAATCATAAACACATGCTACATAGTCTTTTAGTTTTACATCTAATGTTTTATATTCTTTCTGAATGAAACAAACTTGATGGCCCTCAGATAAGGAAGTAGTGAACACTTTAATCTTGGTTTCACTTATTGGAATGAAAGCATGTGAATCTCTTGTATTAGGAATAACTTTTTTCAAAGTTGTTTCAGTAACTTTTTTGGCAAGTTTTGCCAAATTTTCAGAAATTTTGCACTTATCCTTTTTTTTTCTACAGTTCTTCAAAAATGGATTTTCCCAAAAAATACTAACTTTAGGAATTTTTTTCACCCAGAAGGGACAAGTAAATTCTTTTGACAATATATCATTGCCAAGTACTCCATGTAGACTTACTTGCCTCAAGATTTCATGGTGTTTTTTTGAATTTGGAAAGAAAGTAGAGGCAGTTCATAATGAAAAAAAAGTCAGTTTCAAGGTCAGCTTTTATGTCTATATATGAAGAGATATAAACTAAATTATGTTTATTTTTAGTGTCATTATTAATAGCCCTAAGTCTCCTCTTTGCAATGACATCACACATGAATTTGTATCTTTTGTAGATATTAAGATGTTAAACAAAACATAAAGGTTTAAAAATGTAAATTTTGGTACATGGCAGCCACTATACTGGTCTGTAAAAACAAAATGGTGGCAGATAAAAATCAATAACTTCAGATTTGCACTGTTGGAATACGTACTTTTTATGTGACAAAATTTCAATTTTTTTCAAAAAGGATCCAAGCTCAAAATAATGCAGAATAATTTGTCATCATAGCTAGCAGTAGGTCTAAACATGAACATCAGTCAACTGGTTTCGAGAAAATTTATGTAAACGATTGCTCAAAAATTAATTGTTTACTGTTGATGGATATTACATTACCATCCACTGGCATAGGCCTATCTCACAGACAAAAGGAAGTGTCTTTCAGTAGTAGGTCACTGCACCTCTTACACAAGATGGCCTTCTTCCAGAGGGTGCTGTCTAATCCCAAGACCTGATATGAGAAGGGTAGGGATTTACTTGTTAAATTATATGTATTTGGCAGGGCTCATTTACCTATGATGATACCAAAATGGTGTTTTTCTTTGAAAAGAGGAGAATATTGCTACAAGAATAAACACGATCTTTGAAAGAGTTCTGCAGTGGGAGTCCATGACTGGATGTAGTTTTTTTTATGTCTATCAAGGAAAACACAAATCA
The DNA here is from genome assembly GCA_003012365.1 of Medauroidea extradentata. Lineage (NCBI taxonomy): Eukaryota > Metazoa > Arthropoda > Insecta > Phasmatodea > Phasmatidae > Medauroidea > Medauroidea extradentata. The sequence continues at coordinate 24,089 of PNEQ01003184.1, read as the reverse complement.
GTAGAATATGATTTAGTTGACAGGATTTATACACAACATAAAATTCCATAAATGGAATCAGGTCTTATTTGGCTGTTTTTGTTTTATTTGACCTAATTCCAATCATGGAATTTAATGTTGTGTATGTATCCTGTTGGCTAAAGCATGATGTTTCTTTGACAGACATCTGCACCGCAGTGGAGTATGTCAAAAAAAAACTACATTCAGTTAGGAATATACAGGTTTGAAAAAAAATTATTTAATTTTTTTGCCATGAAAATACTAATTTGATTATAGTTCTCAGGGTATTGAAAACAACCTAAACGATCCAGTAGCAATTTGGGTTGCACCTGTATGAACTGAATCATCAGTGTTGGCAAGGTTTCACAGATAATAGGCCACATATTATTCAATTTAATATGTATATCCCTATTCTTGCTGTTGCGAGGTCTTGGGGCTAGGCAGTACCCTTATTTAGTTGAGTATTTCGTTGCTAACATTAGTTACATGCTGGCTTCTAGAAAATATTCTATAAATTAGAATTGTGCATCAAATATTACAGTGACTGGGAAGGTCAGGATAATCCAACCAAAGGAAACTGAACTTAACTTTTAAACACAAAATTTTGGAAATTCTTCTCTCTGTGCTAATAATATATTATATAAAAACAATTTAGGCTATTGGTTTTATTTCGGTAGTTAATGTTTCCTACAATAATCTTTCAGCTCTACAAATCCCATGTTGTGAACACCGACGTAATTTTACAGTTGGGAACTATGGTAGTGTTAAGGTGCTGAGACATAATATTCTGGCATATCTGCAAGCTGCCACAAGTGAATAATTTTTGTGGCATTAACAGAATTTGTCCACAGCTTTGCAATGCTGTTTGTTTTACAGTTAAAGGCAGGTCAGGTGATTGCGGCTCTCACGGGTACAGTCAGCTGTGAAGGTTTTTAGCACCCTGGTGAGGCCAGTCTGTAACAAGGTGCTAACTTTTTCTCGTTATCACTAGAATTTGTCGCGGGTTTTTTTAAAATCCCATGTCATGCGTGGAAATCGTTTTAAAATACCCAATGTAATTTTGATTTTCCTCTGTTGTTTGTTGGCAATTTATTTCAGATTTGAGTTTGGTGGTGCAGTTTTGTACAGTAGAACTATTAAGTTGATATCTGATAAAAGTTTTTTTTTTTAATTCTAAAATTTTGCTACTTTTTGTCATTAAAACTTTCAGGCACTTCAAAGGTGCATGGCTAAAATACCACTTCCAAAACAATTTTTTTTACTGTAGTAAACAGCAAATGTCATACCACATAGCCATTATTGAGCACTACTGCTAGAATACAAAATGTTGTGTGTTTACACTAATTACAGTATTGTAGTTTTGTGGTAATCATGTAAGCCTAATATATTTACAGTATATGAAATGATCTATACATACCTATTATTTTCACTTGAAAAAAGCCAAAGTGTTAGTTATTTTACCTCTTGCTTTAATAATTTTTACTGATTTTGTGCCAAATAGTATAATGACTACTAGATTCTAAAAAGAAATTATAAACTCTTTTAAAAAAAAGGTCATTTAGACATGTTTATTAAGGAAAAAATTCTTTGATCTTATGCATAGCTTATCAGAGCATCCCTGTGAGCCAAGGCCCTTAATTCACAAGCTGAGTTACCATCCAACCTTTTAATGGTAGGCTAATAAAGATTTTTTAATGCTTATTTGAAGATAATTTTGAAGATTCTGCATAGAAAATTTAGCTGCTAAATGTGATTAAGAAATTATAAACATCAGTTTTGTTTTTAGAAAAAAATAATTTTGTATCGTCTCTTTGCATTTGTTTTATTAATGGTTGGTTTTATGAGTTTATATTGTTAATATTTTTAAAAAGTATCCATAAAATTTACTTGGTAATTACTTTGTGCAGAAATGTTTGAGAGAAAATGTTTGCATTATGTTGTAACATATTAATGTTCTAGACTATTTGAAACTTGTAGATGAAGCCACAGATAATAATGAAAGGTGACCATTGATAATACATTCTTTGTCTTACATTCTGTATTTTGTGTGCGCCAGAAATGTTCGGACTTGAAACATTATTTTACAAGTAGATATTTAAGTAGTGCTTGCACTGTTCTATGCTGATGACCTTGATGGAGCGTGAACAACAGTGTTGACTCCTGTGTTTCTCTTGTAGGTTCCACGCAGCCATCAACCCGTATTTGCCTTGTCGGCGATGTTTGCAGTGATGAGGAGCTCACTATGGTGGCACAGGTAAACTGTTACGTTAGCACGTACGTCATCTTGTTCACGGAATAAATCACGTCAATTTGGTGATATTGTATCATCTCACATTGTTAATGTGAAGCAGTCATTGTACCTTTATTAAAACTATAATTACAGAAGGCCTAGGGCATGGTTATACAATGATAAACCAAGTCCACAATTTTTTTTTTCATTTTATTTATTTATTTTTTAAAGGCTTCTTCAGAAATACAGTTAATCTAGCAGAAGCAAGACACATTGCGCCTATTCATAAGAATTGGTGTTGTCCATCTGCATGTAGTAATATTTTGCCCGTAATTGAGCTAACTTTTATTTTTTAGTTTCATTGTGTTTACAGTTGATTAAACCCTTTTTTCCTACAGAGAATTTATTTGAACTTATCAATTACGTTGTGGGAGTTGTGTTAGCACAATTGTTGAGGGCTGTGTTGTAAATCGCAACACTTCATGGGTGCAACGACGGAGGAAGGCAAGGGTATATTGCCTCCCTTCTGAATCTTTGAAGCATGGGAAAACCTTAAACAATATACATGTAACGTAATGTAATTTTATGAACGTACAAGTCTATTATTCATGACTGTGGTACCTCCTTCAAGATGAAAATTAGAACAGCAATTATTACGTTTGCCCCCCCCCCCCCCCTCCCTTGGAAATTTGAGTTGTCGTGCCCCTGCAGCAGCTGGCTCGTTGAAGTATTGCATAAGGTAGTCTGCGTGTGATCTAACTAAGTGGCAGACATTTCGTGTTCCAAACTACGTTTTATTGAATTGGGGGACAACGGTAAGTAAATTACATAATTATAAAACTTAGATTGATACAGTAATGTAGCAGCTGTAAGCAGGAACATATTGTATTTTTTGTAAAATTATTTTCAATGCAGTTAAATTTAAAACAGCAAATCTTTATTTTGTATGACATGTAACCAAGTTTCATGTCTGATGAAGTGGTGAGTTAACTTTTCCCAGATTTTAGGGAGTAGGCTATTTGTAATTTAATCTATCGTTGCATAACTACATCAACTTGTGATAAGCGTGTAAATCTGGAGAATGTCCATAACTTTTCTGAGAAAATTATAATTTGTTCATTTGTCATGAACGGAAGTTAGTTACAATAGGCGTACTAGCTATCTGCGGTATGAATGTAGCATATTACTTCATTAGCATTTGATTATTTCAGGAATAAATTATATTTGTTCAAAATCAAATTTTTGCAGTAGCCTATAAATTTTATGGTTCAAATATCAGTACAGCACACTGTGCATGGTTGGTGTTATCTTGACATGTAGGTATTTTCTTATATGCTATTGGCAGTGGCGTACTGACGGAATGGTGGTTATGTTTTTTGCTGTTAGGCCCCAAATATTTTTTTTTACGTATGCATATATTATAGAGTTTCTTTTCTATTAGAAAAAAATTACCATAATGCTATGGATGTACTAGTAGTCAGGAGCAGATCTAAATCTATGATATTTGTAGCCAAAGTGATGGGGATTGTGTTTTAATTTTGTGGGTACAGATGTATATTTTTTATTAGTGTGTTGGAAAGGGAAGTAATAGATTTATAGGCCTACTTTGAAGAAATTATAAGTTACCGTATATAAGTTCATTATTTTGAACAGTTCTGATGATCTTTGTTTTTAATTTTGAAACAACACTCACAGGACAGTTTCATATCAATGTGAGAGGTTTAGTTAAGGATTGTGTGTGTATGGGAGGAGGGGGGTTATCTTTGCATTCTCCCACTCCCTGTTAGTTTGCTTGATCTTGGGTGTTTTTCATGAATTTTTAATTTCGTTTATTGCAAAATTGTCAATCCAATGAAAATAAACAAATAATGAATGTTAATTGTTTTATATTTATAATTTGCTTAAAATGCATTCAATCTTTTAAGTTGTATGTTTTACCATTGTTGTGGCATGTTATAGGTGGTTTGGGATAAAGTGAGCACTTTTGAAGACTTTGTGTCTAGAATAATAATTAGATAATATTATTTATTGTGACTTCAGATGTCAAGTTTTGAGTTTGTTACTATCTACACACATTGACTGTTACTTAAGTTGCCATGTTTACATTAAAGAATGATAGGAAACTACAAATAATGTAGAAAAAAAACAGTAACTAAGATTTCAAAAGTGCTCACTTTATCTTTAACTACTTATAACATATTTCCAGCACATCTTCAATGTACCTGTTTTAAACAGGATTTTTTTTTGTGTCGTTGGAAGAAGTTAAGTGAACAGGTATCTTATTTTACTTTGATGTTCTCACAGAAGTGATGTTTTTTTTTGTGTACGTGTTGTAAACATTCTTTCTCAGACATATTTGCATGTGTGTTGAGTATTTTTTTTAAATGCTCAAATACTATGGACTGTGCACGTGCCATTAAATGTGTGTTCCACAGACATTTGGTCTCCCGGTTGTGACATCGGAGACTGGTGCAGAATACATTGAAGATGAGAACCACGTCACGCTGTTTGTGTTGCGCGAATTCTCTGGACCTGTGTACGAATCCATTGCGCATCTCAAACACAGGTGTGCATGCTTGTCTTCATATAATGTACGGTATTGACTTATAAGATCACTACGACTATTGTGAGACTTATATTATAATATTCTCTCATCCTAACGTTTTGAATTTTGACTTCTTCTCAATATGTAGATGAAAGAAAACATTTACATGATTGTCTTCATTATGAGTAACATCTGAATACACGTAACCTTATATATCAAAGTTGTATGAACTGTAACATCATAATATATAATTTAAACTAATATCTTTAGGTAATATTAACATGGTACAACCATACGTAAATGTAGGCTTGTTACATAACTGTTGTATGTCAAGCAACAGCAAGTGGCTTGTTTCCAAATGACAATACATTTTTCCTGGTGTGTACCAAACTCTTGCTATTGGTTTAATCTTTTGCAAAAACAGACTGATGTCTATTGTGTGTACCTAATTTTCTAGCATCAGAATTAATATTACACTATCTAAATCTTGGAAAGTAATTAGCCAATACTTGACTCAGGACATTTGTACAGGATAGACTAATACAAGCATGACTGACTTCAATAATCAATCAAGCCTTATTTGTTTGTCAACATAGCCAGAGTTCTGTAATAATAAAGCTGAAATATATCTTATTCTTCAAAAGCGAATTAATTTAAGATGACTCTGTTGCTGTCTGTGTGGACTGTGGATACGTGTAGCATACAAGATAAACATAGAAGGTAATGGTGTTCAGTAAAACACAAATACTTTATTAACTAACCTTACGCTCAGTGTGCCTAAACTTGCCGCCTGTTGAAGCTGATCTAAGCCAGCTATGCACTCATACAACAAAAATTCTAAATTGCTTTTTTTTATGTATCTGTCAAGAAGTACCAACCTTAAGTACCTTGGCCATCATTCTACATATTTAATTGGTTGAACTAGTGGCCTAAGCCTTTTTAATACATATAGTCTGTCTCGTGTAAGAATTCCAGTTTTTGATAGTTGTATTGGCATTTCTTTTTACAGCTGTTTCCATAAAATAAGCTGTGTTTAGAAGTAGCAAAATGTAAAAATTGTGGGACTAACACTTAAACTAAAAGTAGAAACTTAATTTAGCCAGTAGAGAGACTTGGTGCAGTCATAGTAAATGGATAGAAAATAAAGTTACTTCTCAGTAAGATGATATTCACATCTTGATTAACAATTTAAAAGAAGAAGTAGACAAGCCCATGCCTTGCGGTTAAAGTCTACCAAAGAGTCAAAGCTAATTGATGTGACATTTCAGTATTTTTTATTATTAAATTAAAACAAAATTATGTTGTAAAAATAAAAATTTTGTTGTTAATAAACTTACATTGTAACATAAATAATTTTAGATTGTGTAAGATTTAAAATAAATTAATTTCACAGAAATGTTCTTATTTCCAAACATGATCACATCATGCCCAAGAGTTAGTTACCAATTTTGACAAAATTTTATCCATAATAATAATAATAATAATAATAATAATAATGTATTGCGTATTAAGACAGTTTAGTTGTTGACAGAAAGACAAAGTGAAAATTAATTTTTCCAAAAAACATGGGCAAACAAACATGATTGTTGAGAAGAGGGAAGTGGGGGAGGGAAGCAACTTTACCAAAAAAGATTTTAGCTAGCACGCTTAAAAATTTCAATGAAACAGATTAGGTTAAAGTAATAAAATCTGTGTGTGCCAAGAAACAGCATAGTTTTACACCTGTACGTAGTAGGTTTTAGGTTTTAAGTTCATCTTGCCTGTTCTTTACATACAATTTTTTTGTGTTATTCTCATATAGCTCAGTTTTTTATTTCCGTCTTAAGGTACGCAGTGGCGCATGTCCACACACCCACTAATTATTGCAGAAAATCCTCAAAGGTATGTTTTTTATTTTCTATTGTTAAAGCAGGATGTAGAACATTCTTATACATACATGTACGTAATACCATCAATGTTGTGTGTTCTCGACACATTACGTCCATGTTTTCTGGTTGCTGGACAACTGCATAGAACACTGTAGCATGTTGACATATACAATCTGTACATCTGCTTACAAGGAATTACCAACTTAACAAATACAACTGTACACTCATTATTGGAGAGATGCACAATTTTTTTTGTTCCCTCCCCATATTTTTTTTTTGACAATCACCGTGTTATGACATTTTCCTTCGATTATTTAGAATGTGTTTATGTAGGAATTTCTTAAATCCTTGTAGAAATATTATATTGTGATGCTATTGTAATAAAAAAAAACATAGCAGTGTGTGTTAAAATTCTTTATTTACAACATGGATAACCTTCATAATTTGAATTACTAATATTGCAGATTGTTTGTAATTTAGAACTTTCCACTGCATAGACTCCTCGATGTACAAGAATAATTGGGGATTGGACTGTTGTTGAATATTTATAGAACTTGAAGAATAGGCGTAGTTCAGTAGGACTATTGTACAGAAAACCATGTATATTATCAAAACTAAATTAAAGTTCAGTTTTTTTGGTACAGTATTTGGAGGAATGTTTTGACTTCTTCTTTGCAGGATTGTGAGTCCTGTGGTGCTGCGGCAATGTGCTGGCACAGGGGAGCAGCTGCCATGCAGGAAGTGCCCTGTCTACAACCTTGCCATGTCTGCTGTGGTCGTTTGTTTTACGGGTTTCCGTGTCAGGGAAGATCTGGTTAGTACCAACCAGCATTAGCATGATCATCTTGCATGGTTTCTTGCACAGTAAACTAACTTCATTCTTGAAAACCAGAATTGTTAGGGAATTCATTGGTCAGGGAAAAACCTGGATTTGCCAACAATTTTTTTAAAGTTTTGCTTGAAATACACTAGACCCCCGATTTTACAAACGCTGGATTTAACGAAGGTAGCGATTTTTTGAATACTGTCTCAGGAATCCTCAAAAAATAACAAAATTCTATGACCAAAAAAATGGTAAGGAATTACATTGATAGTGATTTTGAAATATATTATTTAATTCACAGCACTGATGAGTTGTGGAGATGCAGTTACTACTCGACAAGTGACAATATTAAAAATAAAACGAAAATAGTGGAAATTCGTTAAAAAATGCCCAAACATCGAGGGATTGTTTTGGCAGTACTTTTAATTATTGTCAAAGTTATATATAACAATGCAATGAATAAATACATCAGCTTTATACATCCTGCTTTGATGAATAATGTACATGGGAATTGTGCTGGCTAGTAATGAATGCCTTGTAGTGCACAAGTGCGTATTTGTTTTGGTGACAATGGTAGATTATAGCTACCAATTTCAGGTTTTTTTTCTTCTGAAGACCTCTGTCTATCGGTGGAAAAAATTATTTTATTAATATCTAGTCTGATATGCATTAAAAGAAAAAAACTGATTTTGCACTTGCGAGAAGGCACTCTTGAGCTCGGCTTTCTCATTTTTTGGAGAACAGGGGTTGATCATATCTACTGTTCGGCGGTGTTATTTTAATCGTAAGACATCTGCCTATTGATATAAATTTATATTTTAACCATCACTTGCCTTATTTTTCCGTTAAACACTTCGGAAGATTGCAGATTCACTTGCGAGAGGGCACTCGTGAGCTAGGTTTTCTCATTTTTTGGGGCAAGGGTCGGTCATTTCTATTGTTCAGTGGTGTTATTTTGATCATAAGACTTACTGATATCAATTTATACTTCAACTATCACTTACGTTACTTTTTCTGTTAATCGCTACGGAAGTCTGGCTTTTCGCTCGAGAGAAGACCTTCGGACTTTCGGGTTTTCTCATTTTTTAGGGACTAGGATCGGTCATATTTACTGCTCAACGGTATGCTTTTGATCGTATGACGTCTCGCTACCGATATCTATTTATCTTACTATTATTACATTAATTAATTTCTCGCAAAACGCTACGGAAGTCGGCGTTCAACTAGAGATACTTGGCAGAAAAAATGCAATTTTAAAATATTAATAGGAGGGAGGGGGGGGCTAATAGGTCACTATTGATTTTACGAAGGTAGCGATTTTATGAATGTGATGAGAGGAACCGTGAGTATTCGTAAAATCGGGGGTCTGGTGTAGTTGTCATTTCATTAATTTGTTTTCCGTAACTACAATAACAGGGGAAAAAGTTCGTTTATGGGGGATACACATGTGAAAGTTATAGTCTCGCTATATTCACGCTCTTGACATAAAACTAATACAAGTGCAGGACATAAGCATAACATATCCTTGCTTTGCAGCAGTGAATAGAAATTTTAGGAGAAGGTAGAAGGGTGGTAGGGAGGCACGACAATCTCCGATCGGGCACGAAGGCGCTCGAACCCCGACCACGAGGCACGCGAGATTCAAAAGTCTGCCTTGCACAGAATTTACTCGTCACAAGCTTCTCACAAACAGTTCATTCATCGAAACAGGCGTGTACTGGTCGCAGCACCAGTACAAATTATTCAGAATGTTCAAAATTTATTTTGTATGAAACTCTTTCACACGTTACCAATGCAGTAGTTTATTTAAAAATACATAGCTAAAGAGGTTTAGTTCAATGACATATACACATACAGAGCATGTGAAATTCCACGACTTGTTTACGAACAATTTTACTCATTTTTAAAACTGTATAATTCCTGAATCTCTGAGGTTGACAGCTATGCCTTTGTACTTAGCATATTTCAGGGGCTTCTAATTAATTTTTACATTGTCTCGTAGGTCCCCAGAATGCTGTTATCACACATTGCTTGCATACAGTTTTCCTCACTGCTGTTGAGTTCACTAACCTCTCTTTGTTGCTACTGCACTAGAAATTCAGATTTTTTTTGTTTTGTTTTCAGATGTTTAGGCTTCTTTTCCTGTTGGATTGCTTAGTTTATTTTGTCATAATTATATATTTTCAGAACTTAAAGGACAGGGACATGCTTTAAAGTATAAGGCATATATAACCAAGTCAAGTATTATGCAATAATGTGATACACTAGTTGACAAGATTGCGGTATATATTTTACATATGAAACAACATTTTTATCTTGAGTTGCTTGCTAATGTAACTAACCATGAAATTAGAAACACAGCTTTGATACTTAAAGAAAAGGGGCTGAGACTTATAAAACAGTTATTTTAAATTGGTAAGAGTTGTACAACTTTTTTAGAAACGTCTGTTACTATTTAATCTGTACTTTTGCTAACAACATTCAGCCTACTGTATTACGAATTTTTTTTATTCAACTTTATGAGATCAACATCAAGGTTAAAGAGAATCATTTATAAAATGTTGAATTAACTGGCTATGGACATTTCAGGAAAATGTGGAATAATTAATTAATGTTTTCTCAACACATCCTAGAACATAACCTGTCCAAGTAAAACATTAATTAAGAACTTGAGTGTATGATGCAGTAGTAAAATGAAAGACATTTACGTACTACATTGAAAAAGTGACTACACAACTTACAAATGAAAGACTTAAAAAGAGATGGTAGAAATTCTGTTTGAAACATTGCTTACTGTACATATTCTTTATTCTAATACATGAATTGGAGATGTAGATTTCTGTACTTTCGAGCAAGATGGTGTTATATTACAAGTATCAGAAGTCAACAGATTGCTGCAAATAATATACAGTAATCAAATATTAAATTTTAATATACTGCAGTCATGTTTACTAATATTTGCTTTTCAGTAAAATTAGAGTTGTGAGAAAGATTAAAATAGCAACTTTTTGAACACGTCAGGCATGTCTCGCTAGTCGAGCAGCAGACCCAGTCTTTACCCCGGCCTTCTCTCATAAACAGTGTAATCCTGCCCAAAACTGAGAACACACATACAGTAGGTAGTTGATTTTCAGTGTGGATAGAAATATTTTTGTGAATTAATTTTCAGTATATTTCCATTGAATGTATTGAATGTTTTTAAACAGATTGTGTTTGTCAGACTTTACTTTACTTATCTTGAAGAACTCTGTTTGATATGGTTGCTTCTATTTTGTTAGAAATGTGATATGATTATTTATTTTGTAAGAAATATATGGTTATTTGTAGGCACGGTTGGCAGCATACGTCCATAGCATGGGTGGTAGTATCCGCCGAGCCATGAATGCGAAAGTAACTCACCTGGTGGCAAACTGCTGTACTGGGGAGAAGTACCACTACGCTGTAACGTTTCGTGTACCAATCATGTCTGAGACATGGGTGACTGCCTGCTGGGAGCAACGTGATAACTTGTCCGTCCATGCAACCAACGAAGAACTTGTGAGTTCAACTTCATTTTCAGTGTTATTCAGTTTCTAACTATTGGTTTTAGCTGACAGTGCCTTAGCAGCATAGGGTGACTACCCAAGATTGCATTATTTGGATGTTGGAATATTAAAGTGTGGTTAGAATGACTAATAGGGGCTGAGAAGTTGGCATTAAATGGAGTATAGTATCTTGTCATGAGTTTGTTTGGCATAACAAGAATACTGTTATGAAGGTTCAATAGCAGAACCATTCCATCTAAATTCAAGCAGACAGCAAGAAATGTAGCAGGTCACCATTATGGATTTACTTCATAATTTTATTGTAGTTATAATTAGTTGAGGCAAGAAGATAACCAAAATGAATTCACATCCAAAAATGTGTTCTTGGGTTGTTGAATTTTGAGATTGTGCTGAAATTCAAGAAGTGAAAAAATCTCGTATTAGTAAGATAAGTATTTCTTCAAGTGCATTTTTTTTTTTTAATTTTATAGTTATTGCATTGTACTTCAATGTGATATAGGTCGGATGAGCCACTTAACAATGCCATTACTGTATTACCATTGGCAAAATAGAACTTTTATCATATTTTGCATACTTGTCCTTTTCATATTGTTTTACACCTATTTGCACGTATCCTCTAGGCGTAAAAGGAAAACTTCTTGTAAAACTACTGAAATGTGTCTACACACCAAAAACAACTTCTGTTGAAAATGTAATCTTTTGCACAAAAAAAAAAATTCAAAATCAAGAAAAGTTCAATTTTTTAAAATTCTTACTACTGTATACTGCACTGAAGTACAGTACTATAGCATTTAGCTATAGAAGGATTTTGGTATATGTTGGTTATATAATTTCTTTTATTTTTTAATTTTATTTTGATTGCAACGTGAAATCTCGTTATAAAGAGTATGGTTTATAACATTATATGTCCTATAACAACAGCTTTATAATGCACCATCTCTCCATAATACATGTAAAATTGTTTGGATATAACAACAATCCGCTATAAAGACAGTTTTTGTTGCCATTTACAGTTGTTGTTATAGTGAGTTTCCACTGTAATTTGTAATTGACATCTTAAATAATTGTAATTTGTAGGTTTTAAATAATTAATTTTGGTTAGTTAATTAATGCCCCAGATAGATAGCTTTGTTTCTCTCTGGAGGTTAGTACACATCCAGTAGTATTATTTTTTACTAGGGATGGGTCGATTCCTAATTTTTTCGATTCCGATTCTGATCCTGAAATTTCTTCAATTCCGATTTCGATTCCGATTCCCATCCAAAAAATATTTTTTTCTTACATTTTAGGTAATTAAATATTTTTTATGATGTTGATGAGTTGATATAGGTACTTCGCTGCTATTTATTATTTTAGGATAGAAGCGGAGTATTGTAATTTAAAGTGAAGTGCATAATAAAACAAACTGACAAATCTATAAGAATGTGATTGTT
>PNEQ01003184.1:0-10645 GCA_003012365.1 Medauroidea extradentata | reverse complement strand
TCCGAGCTAGAGCTTGATGCAATCTTGTGGAAAATTTAATTTTTGTCGATATTAAATACAATTAAAATTGCGGTAGCTGGCAATTTTAATCATTAATACCATAAAAATAAAGGTTATTAAGCTCATTTTATTAATTTCTTTTGTTGTTGTTTTTTGAAATCTCGAAAAGGGAATCGACGATTCCGATTCCGAGAAGAACCGGTGGAATCGAAGCATCGAAGAATCGATACGACCCATCCCTATTTTTTACTTTTGTTGACTCTTGTAATTAGTTTTCTTTAATTTTCGGGTTTAGTTTTGTTTTACGTTTGGCTCGTTACTGGGATTTTGGATGATTTGTTTTATTTTTTTTTGACGGGTAATCTCCGACCCAAATACTGTAGCTTATTTGGCTCGCACGCGATGCTTTGAATGCTGCAGTAATCGTTGCGTGGGCATGGATTATCTCTATGCTGGGTTTGACAATAAGATGGACGTTTTAATTTCGCTTGCTGGCAAATATTTTGTAGCCAGCGCCATCATAATTTTTTGTAGATTTTCTAGAGGCCCAGCAATGTATTTAAGGTAGGGAAATCGCGGGTGTGATTGAAGAGACCAGACAATTTCGAACTCACAATTAGTTTTGGTGTTGAAAAACTAGCGTCTCTACGAACAAGATGACGCCATGCATGAAGAAAGTTTGTGAGTAAAGACATTTCATGGTAAATTGACGTTTGTGGACAAATTTTAGCTTCTAGCATGTCACTGCCTAAATGTAGGTCAAGACTGCAGAATTTTGTTTGAAATGTGCAGCGATGTGCGTTTTTTCGCCAGTTTCGGATGTTTCGTAATTTTCCTTTTTCTTACTAGGACTTGAAAGTAATCTAAGTAGTCCTGAAGGACTTTTTCATCTACTGCATTTTTTAAATACTAAATTTTGAGCTAGTTGGAGGCATAATATTTTTTTTCTGGCTAAATTCCAATATTTTCTGTCATGGAGAAATGATGGGGTTTTCCAAGGTCTTATCAACTTGTGATAGTTAAAGCTGCCCTATTTGGAGTTTAATTTAAATTCAGAGAATATATATATATATATATATATATATATATATATATATATATATATATATATATATATATATATATATATATATATATATATATATATATATATATATATATTTTTTTTTTTGAATTTCAGTGATGTAAGGATGTGTTAGTTACTTCTATATTTTTCTTTTTTCATCAAGTCAGCATACTTGATTCAGTCTTTCTTTTATTAACATATCAACAAATCTACAATTTAATTTATTTAAAAATGTTTCATTTCTTCGGAAATAGGTGTCGATGAGACCAGAATCGAGTACTGTAGTCTTTGATATTTCGTACGTGGTACACACACACACTGTATTCCAGTACATACTATACACTACAATACAATAGATACAAAATGTAAACAGTTAATTGGAATGGATAAATAGTTTTGAAGTAAAGATTGTTTCAGGAAAATATGATTTTTAAATTTTGACCCAATTTACAAATTCAATAACTGTGGAAAAAAAATTTTATGCTAAACCTTTTTATTTTACTTCTTGTCGCCACTGGTTGTAATTTAACCATGTATCACCCACATATTTTTTCACAAAAACCAAATTAAATTTGAGGTGAGGGTAATACACAGGAATCAAGGTTTTTGGGCAAACAGTGCCTAGAAAAGTTAGGTAATTGTACACTACAGACTGCTGGAAGGATGTGTTATAATGGAAAAATAAGTGTGAAACCCTTCAATATCAGATCCATCAGTCCATAAGCAGTAAATACGCAACGGCAGCATTACCGTCAGCTAGGGGTGTGCGGATAGTGGTTTTAGTGTTTCGAATAGTTATCGAACGAATATTAATTTTTCGGAATAATTTTCGAATATTTTTTCTCTAAATCTAGTATATATTTGCCAGTGCATACTTTCACATTTTTATGGAGATATAGCAATCCACTTTGCTTTATTAGTAAAAGCATAAAAATTTAGCAGTTTTTACTTGATAACCTTGAACATTCTTAAAACATATTAGTTTTTGTTACTTTGTACCGTTTCTTATAGAAACACTATTTTGCTTTTTCCTCTTAGTTTTCTTCTCGTATTATGTTTCTGAGGTAAAACAAAATAGTTTTGGTACATAAGTGCGTACTACAGATGGCATAGCTGATAATAGTTGACTTTCCAACATGTATAAAGGTAAAAAGTAAAAGTACTTTTCTCTAATATTTTTAGAAGAATCTCAACATGCCTACAGAAATTCGAAAGCTAAATTAATATATATTAAAATATTACAATACTACAAAAAATTAGATGTTAGAGTGAAGGAAACAATGTAGTGCTGATGTTTAGAGAGACTAATCATTCTTCAAACTAATTTTGGTGAACAGTTAATATTCCTACGTGTTTCATGTATGGAAACGTTTGTAGAATAGTTTTATAGAAATTTTGAACATTCGCAATCGGCTAATTATATTAGCAAATACAAGTATCTGTAATTAAAATAAGTTTGCCCAAAGGACATTCGCGTTAACCATTTCATTCAGGCCTTGCTTACTTACAAAAATGTTAACAATGTCACAATATTAGTGGTGCATAAAGTTCTAGCATGAACCATTTGTAAGGGGTTTTCCTCCTCATCTGTTACTTCTAGTGGTTGGTGTTCAGGCGGGGCTGTAGCTCTGTTCCTTTATTTGCTATTGCAAGTAGTTATGCCGACAGAACAAAGACGAAAACAAACACACTGATGTAGAGGCGGTGCCTATCATACTGATGCCCGGATAGCAGTGAGGTTAATCAGCCACAGATGAATAAATAAATAAAAAAATCATAATAGTATCTGCATTTTTTTTCTTTTTTATTTAACATCATTTAAATAATTTTACCATACAAAGGCCATTCACATAGTGAGTGCTTGCCCAGAGTTAGTTGAGGTGGATTTTCTTTTTTATCTACTGTACGTATTACACCTTTCCGCCAGCTCTAAGTAGTGGTACTTGGCCCGGCACTTTGTCTACCTTAGTAACTGACTATGCGGTTATTAATCACTACTTCTGGTTACTACAACACTATAAAAGAAAAGGCTGCATGCCAAAAAGAGAGACAAAAAAGGAATCTCTGCTAACGAATCCGTCCTCTAGGCTTCACAGCCCCTCTACCGCGTCTAACATGTCCTCTTCCTGCCGCCATGACGCCATCTTTCTGCGACCGAGTCCAAGCTCCGACATATCACGACTGACCGATGACAAACACAAACAAGAAAAACTTAGCCGGCCATCTCTCGGCGACCGTCCACAAGCTCCGATGTATCACAACTAACTCCTCCCGGGCGAACACTCTGACTTACTCTGCCGAGTGGCGGAGGGATACATCAGGATCCAACTTGCCTAAAAAGCTGGTTAATTGACGTTTACTAAGGAAGCAAACTATGTAACATAGTTACTGACAAATTTGCACAGCGTTTTGTTCCACCATTCCAGCTAAATATTCCTTAAGTTTATTAATTGGGGATGTGCAGCGTCATTAATCTGTCGCGGATCACCACCTTTTCTGAGTTTTGCGCCCGACACTACAACCCACGTCGAACGAGAAACGCCTGGCAGAGCTCATCTCATTCTAGCACATCCCTGTACGTGCCTCCAAGCGAGTGAACTCTGACCTGCCTGCCAGATAAATCCATCCAAGCACAGGCTAGCTCAGAGCTTACTTGAAATTTTAAAAGCCAACACTTCTCTGTATGTGCCTCCAACCAATTGAACCTTGACCAGCCTACCAAATAAGTCCTATTCCAGGAGAAGCAAGCTAAGAGGCTACTTGAGATTTAAAAAGATCCAAACAAGGCAAAATATAAGAAAAAGTTACTGAGAAAAGTTGCTTGAAATTAAATTAGCTTTAAAATTAGTCCAAACACGATATAAATCTGAAACAATTGACACATAAAATTTAATACTTTTATCTTGCATGAACAGTTAAATTTTAAATTTTGAATAAACTTTTAATGTTAATTTCTCTACTAGCATCCCCAATTAATATGTTGGATCCCGCCGTATACATCCTTATACCTGGTTACGTTGGCCTACCTAACTTGTTATAAACAGAAAAGAAAATTAATTAAGACAAAAAAAATAAATTTGAAATTACTGTATGATAAAGAGGCCAAGTAAGTGCTACGTGTCAGTGCTCGTCACAACCCCCCACTTAACACGCAATGGCTTTTCCCGAGGGACAAACCATACTATTCGAAATTTTGAATAATCGCACACCCCTACCGTCAGCAAAAAATGGCAGTGCGTAGGCGCTGCCGGCCCGCTGGGATATGACGAACTTGCGGCGCGCCGGACTGTGCAGAGCGGCACCAAGCAAGCCACTTTCAGCGCGTCTTTTATAACGTCTTTAGCAGTGTAGCGTGTGGCGGCACGCAGAACCAAGACTGAGATAGTGATTTATTGTTCCGCCAGAATATGCCACAGTACACTGTGCATTCTTAAGTACCGACAACTGGCGACAGAGTGCAGTACCATTCACTTGCCATGCTGCAGCATGCCTGGACACCAGCCAGCCTCGGTGTTTCACCGTCACTACTTCTAACACGTCAAAACAGCGCTGAGCATTATTTATGCTTTTGGAGCATAATTTAATTCTTAAAACATCACTCACATATTTAATTCACGTAATATTTAAATGTTATTTAATTACGTTTTTGAACAAACTGCAATTAAATTGGAACTACATTAGGAGAAAAAATTTTATTTCTTGGCAGTACGTATGTTGAAAATGAGTGGTGCGATTATTACTTGGGGGGGGGGGGGGGGTGGTAAATACAGTATTGTAATTTTTTGAAGTAAATCTAAGATGGTAGATTGACAAGCCTGTGTCAAAATTGAGATGGACTGGCTTTTCACAGAGAATTCTTGGAAGAGGTACCAAATAAATTTGCCTCAGAATTTACAGTAGGCCTAGGTAGTGCGTTATACCGTATTCGCCCATGTACGCAACGTAACTTTTTGTCCACAATTTGGATCACAAAACTGGAGGTACGCAGCTTGCATGGATAGTTTTTATTTGAAGTCAGCGTACTACGTGGGTAGGTAACTGGCATGCGCGGAGACTTGACAACAGCGCAGGGGGCTAGGCACGCACGCACACAGACATGCAGGCGGAGGGATGCTGACGGCGCAATCGATAACTAGTCACGTGTTTAGGCGGCATTGTTCTCTGCGCGTAGCAGATAAGTGTTTCATAGTGACTACGTACAGTAGTATCTTGGTAGTTCTTTGAGAAATCAAAATGTCAAAACAACAATTGCGTTCGTTTACAATGAGTGAGAAGCTAAAAGTAATTAAGGAAGCAGAATAGATAGGAAATTGCGCATCACAACATCGTGTATTGGAGATTGGCGCCAAATGAAAAACACGTTGCAGGATACAGTAACAACGTAGTTCGTAGTGACAAAACATTTTGGTCTACTTAGGCCGGATAGTGCCGGTAATTTTATTTAGCTTTGCGTGTATCACACGTTGCATGCCTCGTGTACTTTGTTTGCGCTTTCGTTGCTTCGTGTGGACTCTTTGTACGATGTAATGATGTTTGTATTACATTACTAACTGTTCATTTTGTTGGTTTTTGGACTAGTTGTTTCACATTTCATTGACAAGTTGCTAACTGTTTGTGCATTCGTATTAGTGCTACGTTATCAAACTGTTTTGCGTCCGGTACTGTTCAGAGTGGCGGTAATAAATATGTGTAACACGTGATATAACATTTGGGACATCATAAATTTTGTACATTCACTATGGCTAAGACACACGTTTTACACGACCTTCTGCTAATACTAACCGCAAGTTTGCTTGCCAGCGACTACCTGAAGTCTACAACATTAAGTTTGAATTTTCTATTTTAATTTTTTCTTTGAAAAAAAAAAAATATAAATTTTTTTTTCGAATTTGTCATTGAAACAAAGGGGTGCACGGCTTACATGGGTGCGAGGGGTACATTGGCAAATACAGGATATTCATTTTAAACTAGAGCTACATAATATAAAAAGAATCCAAAGCTACTATAAGTATGGTAATAAACACAGAAAAAATGATAATAGAGAACCACATTTTAGGAACTGAAGTCAAACTGGAAAAGGGAAATATGCAACCCATCCCAGTTAAAATTTTGCTGTGTGACATTACGTGTGAAAACCTTTCCAGCCTGTAATATTCACATGCCAGTGTTTTCTTGTAGTTTAAAGCACAAATATAGGGTTTTGTGATTGAAAGTCCCGTTATGTTTGATTGCTTTTTGTAGTATGTGTTTTTATCTGTTAACTATCAAGATTTGTAATTTAAGGATTTCATGATCATTTTTGTGTCTGTTTTCTTCCCTGCGAGGGGAGAAGGGGGTAGATAAGTTTTTTCCCCCAGTCACTAATTTTAATCCTAAGCTGCAGAAACTTAATTATAGTAATGTGTTGTGTATTTTTTTTATTTGTGTTAGATGGCACACAAGCTGAATCTGTTCCATGGTGCTCGGGTGTGCTTTTATGGCTTTTTGGATGATGAGCGAGAACATATGACTGAGATCTTGCAGGAGAATGGGGGTAGCATCGTTGAGCTGACGGACAAGAGCTGTACCCACGTGGTGAGTATTTGCTGTTATGTCCTATTTTTCTCATTGCGTGTTTTATAGCTCTACATTTGCTGCTAATTTGAAGTTTTTAACTAGTTCATTTGTTATCATCTATCTACTGATGATGGGTGTCTATTTCTTAACTCTTCCTTTCTTCAGTTACAAAGTAAATTAATTACCATTAAAATATAGAATATAGGTAGGTTGTTTTATTAATGGTTGTGTAAAGTGAAAATATCTCTCAACGTGTACATGTGGCATGTTACAGTGTGCAACACATAGCACACATTACACCCATGCATGATACTTTCTCATTAGGCATGCCTGTTTGAATATACATACACTGTGCATGTACACATATGGTGTCGAGGTGCATGTGCATTTACATATACCTAACACAATGTATTTTTACTTTGATGCACAGTGTTTTATTGAAATTTGAGATACAGTACCTGTATTTGGCAGTAAAATAATTCACTTGCCCCAACTTCTTTAGCTCTGTTGTGTGTAGTAGAGAAATTTTTTTTTACATTTTTCAGGGGCCAGTACAAATGTGGTGTGTGCTGTGGGAAAGTCTAGATATTCAGTATATTACTATCCAGAAATAACTAAATACAATGGTTTCTCGAAAATTAGTTCCATTTATTTACGTTGTGCCATATTACCCATTAATTTACTTCGTTCCCGTCAGTATTAATATTTAAATAATAATAGTACGTATTAACCACATTCCACGAGCACTGTTTGTTTATCCAGATTGTCCGTTTAAAACAAAAGCTACTTTCTCCAGAGCTTGCGTATGTCAGTTGTCTTTCAGCAATTTGTGAACGTAAAACAGAGGCAGAGAATCGATATCTGCTACAAGCGTTCAACGTTCTGATTCTTATGTAGGTGTATTCACGAGTTTTTCCTGAAAACCAAACTTTTACCTGAACAGTAAACACACAATGGCAACTCACAGGATGGTCACGAGACAAAGGCCACAGTTATGAAGGTAACGGTGACGTGTCATATTATTCTGTAACTTCGTTCCTAGCCATAAAGGGTGCAAGGGCTTGGCAGTAAATGTGTGCTACTATCGTCTGTCATTGTTTCTATGCACGCATCAGGTGAATCAAGCTAGACACAGCACATCAAGTGTGAGTGTGAGCCACAATGGTAGAACAGAAGAGAGGAGATTCATCACATGGCATGCCTTGCTTCTGTGTTGCGTGCACTGCCTCGCCGCAAGTGTATTCTGGCAGTTGTTTTAAGTTTTTTTCCACAGATTTTTTTTTTTGTAATAGGAACAGCATATTGATTTATGGTAACAACTAATATTAATGCTGCATCCTAACAAACACATTTTTAAAATAACCTTTCCAACTTGTAATAACATGCATTTAATAAATTAATTTTATTTATTTATTATTTATTTATTTTTTTTAATCTTCAAGGTGAGAAATTCTTTACATTGACATAAGATATTTACTGTATAATGAAAATTCACTATAATAGTGTTTTGAGTTAGCTACTCTAATAACCAAACTAGTCAAATCATTTTCATTTAGTTATATGTATACGTCTTATCTTTTCCAGTTTTATGCACAGTGTATACGAGCTAGCAAAAGTTCTGGAGTAGAGAAAGTGTGTACACTAGACCCCCGATTTTACGAATACTCACGGTTCCTCTCATCGCATTCGTAAAATCGCTACCTTCGTAAATTCGATAGCGGCTTATTCCCCCCCCCCTTTTCCAAGCAGAAAAATTTAAAGTTGCATTTTTTCTGCAAAGTGTCTCTAGGCCCCGACTTCCGTAACATTTTGCGGGAAATTAATTAACATAAATTGATATCAGTAGCCAGACGTCACACTGTTGAGCGGTAGATATGACAGACCCTTGTCCCCAAAAAATGAGAAAATCGAGATTCCGAGTGTCTTTTCTAAAGCGAATAGCCCGACTCCCGTAGCATTTAACGGAAAAATAAAGCAAGTGATAGTTTAAATATCAATTTATATAAATAGTCAGACGTCTTATGAATGATCAAAAGAACACCGCTAAACAATAGATATGACCAATCCTTTTCCTAAAAAAAAAAATGAGAAAATCGAGATTCGGAGTGTCTTCTCTCGAGCGAATAGACCGACTTCCGTAGCATTTAACGGAAAAATAACGCAAGTGATAGTTGAAATATAAATTTATATCAATAAGCAGACGTCTTACGATCAAAAGAACACTGCTAAACAATAGATATGATCGACCTTTGTCCTAAAAAAAAGAGAAAACTGAGCTGCCGAGTGCCTTCTCACGAGCGAATAGTCCGATTTGCGTAGCGTTTAATGGAAAAAAAAAAAAGTAGGCATTCCTTACTAGTAAAATGCCCTTGTAAATTATTCACCAAAGAAAGAAGGAATAAGCGGATGTATTTATTCATTGCGTAGTTTTATATAACTTAACGTAATAACATTCCCTCGACGTTGTTCAATTGTACGAGAACGTAGATACTAGTAGCGTGCAGGGCGGACAGATAGCGCAACTGTACGAACGTTCACAAGATGGTTGATAGATAGCGGACCCGTAGCATATACCGACATTGTTCCAAGAAACGCCATTTTGTAACGTTCTTACCTAAAATCGTCGAGAATTACATGTATAAGTGATTGAAAATAATTACTTTCACAGTCAGTATACGCGATAAAAATAAATTAGGAGTTCTGGGATTACGTAATACACGAACGTCTATTTATTTTCCAAGTTCGACCTACCCGGAGACAAATGTTTATACACTTGGAAAATAGGTAGCGCTATTATCGTGCTCATTTGTGAAACCCACGTTTTACGACACGCAGTAACGCATTGTTTAAGCAAATTATGCGCCAAGTTAATTGTTTTAAGTACGTATGGTGTTAACGCAATAAAGAAAAATATCACGCTATTATTTATAGGGTTCGTGTAAAAAAGTAAACTCATTCGGCGCAAGACGAGAGAGATATAAGACGTCGTGAAACACCCTAGAAGGAGGCTGTACTACAGTTAAATGAGCATATGCGCATGCGCTGGAACTTGGCGTCTATAGTACGACCTCAATATAGATCCTAATACGTCGTAGTTGGAGACAGGCCGGCCGGCTTGGCACAGGCGGCACCGCCGCCGCGCGGTTTTCAAACTGTCACTACCGCATTTTTTAACGGATTTTCACTATTTTTGTTTTATTTTTAATATTGTGACTTACCGAGTAATAACTGCAACTCTACAATTCATATTTTAATGCCGTGAATTAGATACAGTATGTTTTATTCATTGTCAACGTAATTCCTTATAATTTTTTTTGTCATATAATTTTGTTATTTTTTGAGGGTTCCTGAGATTGTATTCGTAGAATCGCTACCTTCGTTAAATCCAGGGTTCGTAAAATCGGGGGTCTAGTGTAGTTTACTTTGCAGTTAATGCATCTAATGTGCCGTAATTACTGTAGTCTGGACAAACTATGTAACTAGCAACTGGATAACGTAGGTAATTTTAAACAGAATTTTGTCATTAATTTTTTGACCTGTTTTTGATTTCACGACTGTATGGTATTTGTAATATTAATGTTTTTTTCCATAATAGACTGTATATATTTATATTTTAGGTGTGATGTGGTACACAAGTATGTTCTTTGATAGCGAGGTAAAAAAGTCCTTCTAAAGTTCCCTGTAATGAGGATTGTCCAATAGGAAAAATATAAAAATAATCTTGCTCTCTTTTGTCGTATTTGGGACATGATTTTGGGAGATTTTATGTAGAATGGGTATCTTTACAGAAAAAACTTCTTAAAGTGCTTGCCTCTGTGAAAATAGATGTGACGCGTCCTTTCTGCGTCTTGCTGTGTGTTGCTATTTGGACTATTGCTGGTGTAGTCTACTGCAGTTGGTGTTGAGGTTATGTTAAGTTTGCGCGTGCTCCGGATAGCTCAGTTTGATTTAATTTCAAGGTTAACCAATCATCGTGACTTCATCAATAACCACTCATTCAGTCAACGGTTGATTTATTTTTTG
>PNEQ01003183.1:6789-24000 GCA_003012365.1 Medauroidea extradentata | reverse complement strand
AAAGCCGCGTTCTTTTAAAACGTCTGGAAATTGTTAACAATTTTTTGGGGAGACGTGACAAAGAGAGAAGCGCCGCTTTTCATTGGTACATAACTGTGTTTACAAACAGGCAGCGTGATCTGTGCTCTGTGGCGAGTTGGATTTATAGAAAAATAAAACAGAATATACATGTGATAAAGTTATATTACGGCGATATACCATATGTATTATATTTTTACTTTGAGCCTTGTGTATATGTGATATTATTTGTAATATTTCAAGGTTAAACAAATACTTCAGTATCGGTTTTGAGTATCTGAAATTTTTTTGTCAGATACTTACCGATTCGGATACCGTAATATCGGCAGATACTATGGTATCGGAATCGGCATCGGCCCAGCACTAGTATTGAGCATTGAGAGGGTCTTATGTACAAGGTGCTGTCTGTACTTCATCTTTAAATAATTGATGATACCAAGGTCTAAGGGCTCCCAGTTCACTTCTACAGTTTGAGGGGAAAAAAACATATTTAACATTGTGTTGATTTCAAAGTTTTTTTTGGAAGAATGTTGTTAAACAACCCGGCCTCATCACCATTGAAAATGTCCTTCAACTGATAATTTTTTTAACACCTCTGATAAGGATTTTTTCCAGTGTTCAGCTGGTTCCAAATTAACACTTATTACGCTCACTACATAATATATGATACACAACATTTATACCTCTTCTTAAATCTATCAAACAATCCGTTTGAGGGTTAAATATCAGTGCCTTCCCTAAACTATTGTGTTATGTGACAAATTCATTTATTGTCCACTTAAATGTTTGCAGACCACGTAGCAATAAAACACTGTTTTACTAAGCCATCCAGCTCTTGGTACTTCGAAGTATCTCAACTTTTTCCGCCATTGGCATACTCTATTGTAGAATATTTACAATTGACATTCACGAATACCGTATTTACTCGCATAATTTGCGCAATTTTTATCCAAAAATTTTAACTGAAAAATTGGGGTGCGCAAAATATACGCGAATTTAAAAAAAAAAAAAATTGAGTGATTTTATGATTTGGAAGGAACTGAAACTTCCCCGTATTTACTCACATTTTGTCCAATTACCGTATTTACTCACGTACCACCCGCACCTTTTTTCACAAAATCCTTATCGAAAAGTCGGGGTGCGGGTCATACACGGAAAATTCCTAAAAAGTTGGGTTTTTCATATTTTGCAAACTCCTGAAAGGATTTATTACAACCACACTACTACTCTATTACATTCCTCCATTTGTTACTGTGCTTGGTAAAATTACGCTTATTATTCTTTTATGCCTAATGTAAAGTTTGATTCTATAAACATCTGGATTTTACGTTTTAACCGGGCGAACAATGATAATGGCTAGCGTGCGCCTAGATCCTTCTTCTTCAGACTCGGCCGGACTGTTGAGTGAGGAATGAGGATCTAGGCACTCACAGCGCGGTGTGTGCAAGCACGGACAACTAGATGGAATAGTAGTGTTACGTTGCTCTGCCAGAATGAGCCACCGTACAGTGTGCTGTTTAGTTACAGACTGCAACCGACAGAGTGCAGTATACGAAGACGATGCCGTGGAGCGGAGCATTCATCTTGCTGCCGGTTCGGCTCACCATAATTTTGATACTTGGGGCTCTACATTTTTAATTCAATTAATATTTCATTTAATATAATTACGTTTATATTCAAAGGGAAATTGAATTGGCACTAAATGTTGTGGGGGAAAAAAACTCAGCAGTCCTTAGCGCGCTCTTTATATAGTTACAGACTGCTGTGTACAGAGTTCAGATTGCCGCCTACTCGCCATTGTTTGATTGTTATTTACTGACAGTGACATATCGTCGGAGCTGAGCAATATTTACGTCTGGGGCAACATTTTATTCTTAATAAAATAATAAGACGTCTACATCTTTCATTTAATTCATGTTTCATTTTATTTAATTACAGTTTTATGCAAACTGCAGTTAAATTGGAACTAAATATTGTAAAAAAAAATTTTTCCCTTGAGAGCATGTTGAAATGGTGTGGTGCGGGTCTTACACGGGGGTGGGTGTTACCTGGGTAAATACTGTAATTTCTTTAGGGTTTAATTGGCCATTAACATTGCATAAACCACGTTGATGGTTAGTCAAGCTGTAGTGCAGCGCATCTCATAGAACTGGCACCTGTGTACTGCGCAGTGAGCTGGCAACAGCACAGTGACTCACCAGTACATCTGCAGCTTGACCTTTCATTTTTTAGCTTACCAAGGGACAACGCATGAGATGGAGACAACAGATAACAAGTAGGGGCGGGAGAGGAGAAGCAGGAAGTGGTGCAGACTGCAGTGACTACCTCGTCCGCTTGCCAGGCACGTCTAGCTTGACAGCGCACATGTTTTGACGAGAAGGCAGCGGAACTGAATTACACTGAGCGCGCGCCGCACATATTTCATCTCCTGCCGCGCGAAAATCCTGCAGCGCAAATTATGCGGATTTTTTTAAAATTCATTAAATGATGGCAAAAAGTTAGGGTGCGCAAATTACACGATGGCGCAAATTATGCGCGTAATTACGGTAACTGTGTTTAAAGTAGAAACAAAGAATATCCAAATCCCTTGCTAAGGGAATTCTAGTTGCTACATGGTCATCAAGAAGTCTCAAAATCCCCACCTTCGGCTCAGTCGTAAGATAGTTCCCCTCACGGCCATGTGCCATTGCTCGAATATCGTGAAAACTGAAAGCAATTATTACAAAATGCACAGTCATTTATCACTGTAAACTGTAAACAAACACCGGAAAGAATACGTAGTGTTATGCGAAATGCCAACCTAGCACAATATAAAGATTGTTTCTCTTTCTTAGTCTTCAGTTCCAGGCTTTTGGTGACATTTGAGGGTGTGCCTGTATACCAATTGAGATAGGTTGTTGGAAACTTTTCTGCTAAGTTAAGTAGAGTGTCAAACTAAGATAACAAGGTACCTGCTAGGACAGTACCACTGGTCATACTAGGGGACATGTAGCGGTAGTCATGAGAGGCCTGCCTGGGATTTGGAGTTTGGAGCCCGAGCCAATCACATTGCTTGGTGTAACACAAGAACACTGCTGTAAGAGGAAATAATCTTAAACCCATTAATTTGAACTAACAGGGAATTTTATTTGAGCATAGTCTTGTTTGGACTCATTTGGATCAGCATTTAATTTCAAATCACTTTGCTTTCTGCGCTCTCCAAGCGTTTAAAAGTTATACTTAGTGAAATTAGTCCTCACATTTTTGAGGAGTGAGCAAGGATTAGCGGGCCGCCTGTCCGGCGCCTGGGAGAAGCTGGGTGGGGGAGGTCAAAGACAGCATGTTCCAAGAAACTGGTGAAGGACATGGAGTGTACGAATCTCTAACTTCCTGGTGCTTCTGTGCGAATTTAGTTTTATAATCTTTCTTAATTGTTACACTGGGTAGTATGCTATACCATGGTAATCAGAGTAAATTACTGAATTTTTCTATGTTAAAAAATTTATTTTGTATCCTTTGCAGTTGAATTCAGACAAAATAGATGTTTGTATGAGATCATGCTGGAACCTTCTAGAACATTCCCTGGAAACGTGATTGAAAACAGGGGAGGCAGGTGGTTTGGATGGCAGAGAGAGCTTGGCCGTGGGAGGGCTAAGAAGGTGTAGTGCGCGCGTCCTGACGGGAGCTGAGTTTTTCTGGATTACAAGCCAAGGGAAATATCGGTAGCCGGGGATTGTTCTAAGGTTACGTGTCGCCCGCTAATTTGTTTTTCATTTGATGTTAAATAGTTGAGCTGTGATAAAAAAAATAGAATAAAGCGTTTAGTTAAAAAAGTGTGAAATCTTGGACTAAATTCTTTACTTTCTAGTCGTTTTTACGGACTCTCTTAAGACTCCTGTGATAAGAGGACGCTCAGTGCTGCTTGGCACGCACTAAGAAAGAATAATATAAAGGTTAACGTGGCTGTATGTACCACTACAGTAGAATGTACTAACATGACTGTCACCAAAAACTTCACATTGTAGTGTTGCAAGAAATGGCGACCATGATGTGGACTTCTTGCAATCACTGCATAAGCAATGAACTGAACACAAAAACATATTCGGTGGTTATAGTACTGTTTTAAAGATAAGTAGTAAAGCCTTTTAATCAAGACTGTGTGCAGTAAAAGCTCAGCGTGCTTCATACGTGGTGCACATTTCATGTTGTGTGCCGATCAGAACAATGCTGCATTCTAGAATCAATTGTATTTAAATTGACTCCATGTATTTCCACAAAGTTGCAGTTGGTTACATGTAATGAAAGACATTTTGTTTGCAAGAAAACTAAAGAAAACTGTGTAATTCACTGGAAGACACTAGATGTGGCAGTGTAAATTTGTAATGTTTTGTGAAAACACAATGCAAATGTGATCAGCCAAGAACAGTGTTAATTGTCGGAAAGTGTCATTTGCAGGAACAACAAATCAGGATTCCACTGTATGCAGTTTGTTTTTACTACGTGTACAATTAGAGCTGAACAGAGTAAATAAATTCTCATAATCATCAACTTTGTACTCGTTGATCACAAACACAGCTGGGAGCTGACAGCAGCAGGACTCAGCTCTTTGTGTTTGTGTGTAGATAGATTATATTGTATGTATGGCATGTAGGCATTTAAGAATGTTGTTTGGACAGTTTATTTAAGCATACCGTTATTTAGGGTTGTTTTATTTAAACAAGCTAAAATGTATGAACAGGATTTAATATTGCCAACAATGCAAGGAGTAAGTCAACCATTAATAATGTGAATTATCTGCAATGATGGCAGTGATTTGTTTCCCTTCTAGTCCTCACTTTATCCAGAACCACATGTTCCTGTCAACTCTTATGTGATGCATGTAGTTTTATTGTTAACATTTTTGCTGAGGAAGTTAACATAATTTGGAAATGAATTTAATGCAACAAGTGAAATGTGACAGGAAGATGATATTTTATTCATAAATAATGGAGGTAATGGTTCATTGTAGGAAAGATTTCTATCTGTAAAACATTTAATAAATTGGATTTGGCAATAAGTAAAGTTGTGGGTTAAGGAATTGTTGGTTAAAAAAAAAAGTTAATCGCATATCACAATTATTCAGTATCCGCAGGTCACAATTACTCCGTATTCACATTGGTGCACAGCACAGAAAGTGTGCACTGTGGCTTGTGAAAGTATTTTTAAAAGATTTAAATCAATATTTATTTCTGGCTTTAGCAAATACTTTTTTTTGTACATTCTTGTCTTTTTTTTTATGTACAGTATCTACAATATTTTTTGTTCAATTGCTGTTTTCATTATTTCTGAGTACATCTGTCTCCAGGCAGGAAGGACAGGCTAGTAAGCTTCAGCTGGCAAACTTGTGTAGTATTTACTGTGATTATCTTTTGTTTTAACAATTTTTGTAACTGCACCAGTGTTTTATGTTTG
This sequence comes from Medauroidea extradentata, assembly GCA_003012365.1. NCBI lineage: Eukaryota > Metazoa > Arthropoda > Insecta > Phasmatodea > Phasmatidae > Medauroidea > Medauroidea extradentata. The sequence continues at coordinate 18,552 of PNEQ01003183.1, read as the reverse complement.
TTAAAGAACCAACCATATATTTGTTTAGTGCACTGTAGAATGATACGCATCGGAAACGAAAGAATGACTGCACCCAATAACAAGTGTCTGTGAGCACTGCTATGGACGCAGCTGTGCCAGTTGTTGGGGGCTGGCAGCAACATGGGCGTTCAGGAGCACACAGGTCATGCTCCGTGCACATATGCATGTGCTTATGCACACACACGTGTGCACACACTCACACTCGCTTACTATTGCTTACTGACCATAAGTTTCTGAGGTTGAAGGTTGGCCTTCTTGTGATCCTGTGATCATTGTCACGAGAAGACACTTACCACGGCAGGCTAGGTGGGAAGGCAAATGCTTCTTGCTTGCCTTATACAGTTTTTATTAGCTTGTTTGGTCATGCATGTTAGTAAATGTTGGCTTTTCTTCATGTGGCTAGAGGTGATGGGCATGCTTATATGCTCGTAGGCACTTCATCGTGATCCTGGCAATGTCGGCGAACAACGAGGACCACTTGGAGTGGTGTGGCCTGCTGGAGTCGAAGCTGCGACATCTAATTGGCAGCCTAGAGCGTAACACGCACATCACGCTAGCGCACATCAACCCAGACAGCTACCCGCCGCTGGAGCAGGAGCTGGACCAGGTCTGCTCCATGTGGTTTATTGGCCTCGTTTTTGCCAAGACCGAGCACTTGAATGTCGATCTCACTTATGAAATTAAGGTCTTCATTGAATCAGGTTTGCATATTATCTTCTCATGTTTTTTTTTTTTTTTTAATCTTTCATCAAAAGACATTACATATTTTGTGTTCTGGTTACATTACTTGTATTGTTGTTCGTAGTGTAGTTTATGTGTTAGGATAAGCTAGGGTTCAGTTGCGTGGATATTTTTTTGTTTACAATGTAGTGGAGTTTGTTGGACCTCATACTTAGTGTGATCATTAAAATGAAATGCAAATTCATAAGAGTTATTTGTGTTCCAGGATCCAGACTCGGTGCTTCACGTGTATAAATAATGTGAGCTGTCTGTTCTCTGCTGTTTGTGTTTGATGTGTGTGGCAAGCATATGAGTAGAATGCTGGCTAGTGTCGTGTCTGTATATTTTTGTTCTCTTTTTTTTTAGTCCATAAGCTTGCGGACCAAATAAAACTTTGGAAAGAAGGCATGAAGGTGGAAGCACGCTACGTCAGAAGGTAAGTTTTATCCGTTGAGTTATTTGCTTACAGACTTCTTCTGATCGCTTCGCAATAAGGAGATGTGACAGGGCAATATAATCGTTGTATTAAATTATAATACATTGCAATGCGTAGTATGAATTAAATACAGAACACTGCAATGCCTCATATGAATTAAGTACAACACACTTAAAAAAAAAAAGTACATTTTATAGTGTTTTTGCTTGCTTACCAAAATGTTGGACTTACCTAGTAAGTTAAAAACATGCACGTATAATAGTATAGTACAAAGGTTTAGGTTTGCAAGTATATCGTACAGTATAAAATCTGTTTACCCTTTCCAAGGGACAGTATAATGGTGTATTATTTGCAATATATTGTAACCTCGTATTTACGTTCTCGTTATTTACATATTCTTGCAAATTGCACTTTTTTCTTCAGGTCTTGTGCCTATTTAATGTTGTTTTTATTGCGCGTCGACTTAAAACACGGCTGGCGGGATTGTGCCTTGTGAAATAAAAAGTAAACAAACAGCTTTGTAAACATGGCTGGCGGCAGTGGTAACACTTGAAACTTGAAAGTGTATTTTTTGAAATCGATACCTAGCACACACAGGAGAATGGTGAATATCACTGAAATTTCCCAGATAATTTTTTAAGTCACAGAATTAAGTGAACTGACGTTCACACGAGACATACATGAGTGATGTTGATGCTGAATGCCGATGCAAGGAGACGAATGCGAGACTGTGAGTGCGCAGTAGATAGATAAGCTGCCAGCAGCTGTTGTCTAGCTACCGCATCACGAGCAGCAACAGCGTTGTCAAGCTAGCACATCTTGAGCCACGACAGTGTTGCCAGGCTAGCGCGTCACGAGCCGGACAGCGTTGCCAATGCATCAGCATCCCATTGTTACTACTTCTTCACACAATACGTAGTTTATTATTTTTTTTTTTGTGAAAACCTGCAACCAATCAAAATTTGCATAGGTCACTTTAAAGTCTGTTCGGCTTCCATGTGAAAGTGCTGACAGTATATGGCCGCTGTCGAATTTACGAAGGTAGCGATTTTACGAATGCGATGAGAGGAACCGTGAGTATTCGTAAAATCGGGGGTCTAGTGTACAAGGTTTTTTTTTTAAATTTTGTGCTGTGCAATACTTTTTAATAATGTTCACTGATTATTATTCACTAAATTAAGTGTTATAATGGATTCTTTGCTAAATATGTCAACTATATTCATAACAGTGATTTTTTTTTAACATTTCAATGGCCTGCAAAGTTTCAATCGTGTAATGAAAACACCAACATTAAACCACCGTTTTTCTAATTTGAAACTTACTACCGCTTTTGGCATGTTCAAAACACCTAAATTTTCCAGGCCCTAGCTATAAGGACTAACCAAGCTGGTGTACCACAGGGCCTATATTGTTTTCCATATACATATGGGATATACTACATAGTCTTAATTACCTAAAATGTCATCAGTACACAGGTAACACACAACTATACAGTACATCTCTTGTTCTCCAAATGATTTGCTACCCACAGTAGCAAAATTAAACGAAGATCTCGAGAGACTTTGTATGTGATGTGGTGAAAACAGCTTAAATTTAAAACCATATAAGTATTCGCTCATCAAAATAGGAATGATGCAATCCTTAAGTATATCAAAGATAATCACAATAAATTTCGAGATATCAGAGGTTACTACTGTGAAGAGTTTGGGGATTAAACTTGGAGACTGGTCTAAACATATATCAGGGCTAGTGCAAACTACCTGTTACTTACAGACTGAAATGCCTACAGAAATTCAATAACATCTTACCAACACACCTTAAGCTTAAAATCAGTGACCTTCTACATAGTTCTTTCGCCTTTTAACTACTGTGCCGGTTTATTTATAGTAATAGAAAATCTCTTGGGTACAGAATATAAAAACTCCAGAATGCATGTTTGCGACACGCATATAATTTGAAGAGAAGAGAACACATAACACAATATTTACAACTCTCAGGTTGGCTTAATAAAACGTAAATACCGGCTGGGCGTGTTTACTTTGTGGGCAATCATGATTCTCTTTTACCATTTGCTAGAACTGTTTGTTTTAAATTTTACATTGTATGTTGAAATTAGTTTTAAAAACAATTGATACACTTAAATTTTGGGCCGTGGGACAAGATATTTAGAGCTATGGATGTTGGAAAAACAATACTTATGAAAGCGATTGATGTGGACTTCTTAAACATTGTTTTAATAAGAAAATTTTCGGGATTAACAAAAATAAACTATAGATACTGGAAAATGATGGAAACGAAAACGATGCAACGAGTTTCTACTGTATATGTATACAAACACTGATTACTGTAGTAGAAATAGCGACAATATGGGTGTAATACAGTATTACTAATGCTTGTCTTTTTTAACTATAGGCTGGTAGTCATAACCTTAGATTACGTAAAGTGAGGGAAGAGCGTAGAAAATACCAACACCACATAGAGGGTTTGCCAATCACTTATACAATATTTCTTAAGTGTCTTTTTTTAAATTTTTGTTGGGAGTCTGAACTGCATTGTAATAAACCTAGTCATAACATTGGTTTTTTATGTGTCAGGGTGGCCACTGGCCTGGAAAACAGAGAAAAGTCAGGGAATTTGAAAGTTGTCAGGGAAAACTGGGAATTGTCAGGGAATTTTGTGAGCGGTCAGGGAAAAGATTCTCATGTAATCCTACTGTACATTACAAAAAGTATAATGCTAGATCTGTCATATCAGTAAGTAGTTAATAGTTTTGTGTTCTTATGATTGTTTTTAAACAATATGTTTTAATAGTATCTGAGATATTATGTATCCAGTATCATTCTTACCCTTCCATATTTTTTCAGACATTATTTACTTAAATCATCACAAATTTTACACCAACTTGTAGTTAGTTTTTTTAATTGTTACGAAGTGTAATAGTAAAATAGTTACACTATACTTTAAATTTTAATGATGGTTTTACAACTGTAAATTGTGTTTTTTTTTGTTTTCAGGAAACAGCTAGCCAATTATGTTTCAGCAAGTATTCTGAAGAAGGACAGGAAGGTAAGGCTGCGTACAAAACTCGACCACTCTGGTACAAAGGAGTTTTCTGCATTTGCTTTAGCAAGCCCGTATGCATAGTATGCCAAGTATTAATTGCTACATGCAGTAGTAGCTGGTGATTTAGTGCACATGCAAGTACATTTTCATAAATTTTTGTTCATTAGCAAGTTGTACATTACCGTAGTCAAAATTTATTTGATCAGATTATCTCATTTTATTTTACATTAAAAACTGTCCAACGGTTTTGGGATATTAACTGTTTTTGTCCTGCTATCCTACACGCAAACAGTGCTGGGCTGTATTTGCTCTTGCTTTTGTTTCCCAGTGCCTGTGGAATGTTTGTTAGTTCCCTGTGTGTTTCACAACATACCCTTGCAGAGTTTTACTTTCTTTACCATAATGCTACAATTGCTTGTTCCTCGGAAATGAGCCTCTTTCAGGACTTCTGCTGCCAAATTTGTCCAGTTTTTTGCACTTTGCACAGTTACTCTTTGTTGTTCTGACACTAGTGTGCTGTTGTTAACTTTTGAAACACCTTTGGCTTGGAGCTGGCTGGCGGCAGATAAGTCCCCTCCACTGGTGAACAGCTAGTGCTACAGGCAGGAAACAAGCCCCACAGCTGGAGAGGATCAGGTAGGGCTTCAAAAAGGACTATTGCATAACCTAAAGGGATAGGGGCTGGCTTTTTCCTGGTGAATAGTTTTTGGAGTGAAGCCAAAAGCTTGAGGTTTTGGTGCGGGAGAGCCGGAGTATTGGCAGATTCCACATCCTCATCGGGCAGGTACTGTCGGGAACAGTGGAGGGGTTTGACCTCTGGGTGAGGTCTTGCTTAGGCAAGAAGGTTGGGGTTTTGACGTTGGTAGTAGAGGCATGGTGAGGGGTAGAGGGGACTGATTTAGGAAAGGTGATAGGGAGAGGTTTGAGGAGAGACAACTTCCAGTGACCTGGTGATAACCTAGATGCCCTTATCTTCTCTCCTCTATGTTTGGCTGCTGCGATGTTCATCTGGCATGAGTACATCCTGTGTATGGGTTAGAGGATGTGAGTATCTCCTGCACCAGTGTGGTTGCTTTTGCCTTAGCAGCCTTCCTTTTCCTTGCCATGACTCTGAGCATCATCCTCCATACAGAACGTAAGTAGGAAGTGAGTATCTGCGTGGCACAAACAGTCTGGTTCGTTAATGCAACTGAATGTGTGTAGTGGACTGGCGAGGTGCACATTGCTCCTTGGAGCTCTAGACTCAATATCAATCACAGCGGCAGCAAGGCGCTGTGGCTGATGTGGAGCTATGGCTCCCGAAACAGTGGTGTTATCCCAGCCTGGTTCTGCATGCTGGTGGCGGACACCAGTGGAGTGGACTGTTCATAGCAGGGGCATTCATATGGTTTTTCAGCATGTTCCACCAGGTCTGTTGTTTCTTATTTGCTAGGCTACTGGCTAATAGGTCAGCTGGTTTTGCCTACTGGGCAGTGGAAGTAGCCCTTTCGTCTCCAAATTGTCTGCCTATCTAGTGCACAGATTGTGGGACAGTGCTGTGTGAAGCGACCAGCCTGCCCTTGGGGTATACTTTTTCGATAAGTCAGTTGTTGTTTCTAGGGTTTTACTTAGAGTCCCTGTTAATGTTGGTTTTGCATAAATAATGCTAGCCAGTGTTACTGACACTTCAGAACCAAGATCTGGTCAGCCTAGCGTCAGTTAAGTATAGGGCAGTGATGATGCCTTTAATAATTTCAAAGGCCCCAGTGTGTTGCCCGGCCACCCTACTTTAGTCTATTGCCTATAGATGATTAAACTGCTAGTGTTTATACAATTGTAAGCAATTGTAAGTCACTAGTATTTGTTTCAGTAAGAGTTCCTTGTTTGTTGTTTTATGCCTAATAAATAATCTTCTAAGAAAGTCATTTGGTTACATAATTTAAATAATATAATTTTGCTGAACAGGATATCACTTATAAAACCTACTCTATAAATGTAAAAGCCCTATTGGGCCTGGCGAAACAGTACAGCAACAGAAAACTGCGTCTGGATGCAATTGTTAATGATTAGTCTTCTCATTGTAATATTTTAATGTCAAATAATGTGTTCTCAAGCTTTGAGTTAAGAGTTATTCTGATCTATGTTTTTGGACAGCACGTGAATTTAAAATAAATATGTCTCATGTGGTCTTTTCTGAAACTGCATAAAAATTCTACTAACTTTGGACTCTTAGAAATTTTACGAAAAATTTATCCTTTAAGAGTTATTGCAGTTGGAAAGTTTTTGGTGTTTACCGTATTTACTCGTGTACAGTCCCCCCTTTTTTGCCCAAAATTTATGTAAAATTAGGAGGGGGGCTGTACACAGGACAAACTACCATCACTGCCAAAAAAAATATGTAAGCACTCAAATTACCGACATATTTGTTTTATATGCCGATTATTACTGTGAACTTCACAAAAATGCAAACAATAATAGTAAGCCGTAATAGAAATGCTTACATCAACTAATTAACGTGTCTCGGTAGTCGGTACCAATAGTAACAGCGCGGGAGCATGCCAACGGTGTTTGTAAACAATGGAAGGTTCAAGGTTAAAGATTATATTTTAAGGAACATGGCCGTGCTTCTGCTATTGAACTTAAAAAAAAAAAGTGCTTTGCCGGCTTTCGAACTTATAAAAGAAGTAAGTAATCATAGCCTAAAATAACTATTTTACAAAACTCAACTTATTTTAATTTGTTGCAGACACCACGTGCGCACTTTTGCAGTAGACATCAAAATGTCTCGCGGCACTTTTTTTTTAATGCACTTGAGCATATTTCACCACTTTGAACTTAAATTCAGCAGTGAAACTGCACCTTTTTTTCCCCATTATTAAACAACGTAACTAAATAAACTGACAAGAAAACAAGAACGCCGCGACTACGCTAGTAGTTACCGATAACAATGGCCTCTACGCATGTGTACCTCACAGCAGAGCAGAGCTTGCACAACTGAAGAATGTGGCAACACAGCATCACGTGCCTGGTCAGCCGCCCACCCTCCCGCCTCCACACACACCAACCCGCCCGGGCCTCATCCTCCCGCATGCTTCTAGCCATCTGCCCGGGCTCACGCTCAACTACTGATAAACTTGTCCGCTGCTACGCTCCGCGGCCAAGCCAAGCAAACAAGATGTGTCCGGCTGTTGCTGCGTGTTTGTATTACTTACGTTAAAAATATTTTTTTTAGGCTTGGGAGGGTTATACACTGAATATTAATTTTTCTCTAATTTACGACTTCGAAATTGAGGGGGGGGGGGGCAGTACACGAGTAAATACGGTATTTTAAAGATGTGTAAATGATTTCTGCCAGCCCGGCCATAGTGCCATGGGGGCGACACTGATAGGGGTTCACAGAGGGTACTGCAAAGTGTACTGCCAGCAGTGTCAGATGCCAGAACTTTATTTAATATATTTGTTATTGTAATAATTATTCAGTCAAATAGTAAAATACGTCTTTATGCTGAGCAGAATTTTGCCAAGTTTTCAGTAGTTTTAGTTTGTTTATTTTGTATCCAGGCTGGTTATTTGATCTGACTAAAATGTTATAGAACATTTTACGAGAAGGTAGGCCGTCATGGTGTCTTGGGACGCCATTGTGGTTGCCGTAGCTGGTCACTTTGTTCTTAACTGTTGAGGGAGCCGGATGTGTCACTTGAGTTTAGCGCGTGGTAAGCTGAGGGGTGCGAACGAAAGCCATGGGGCTGTGATGGAAGACAGTAAAAAGACTTGCCAGTATTCTTCTTTATTAACTAAATTTTCTTTCATTGATATAAACTTGCGACAGTACCAACTGCGTGGCCGGTCCACTATAGGTTACGGAGGTTATGTTTAGTTCAGCACGTGCTAGTTTTCTTTGAGTTTGGCCTTGTTTTGGTTCAGTTATTTTTTAGTTTCATTTTATGTTTATGTAAAAGAGAAGTGTATGTACTGATGTAAGCGCAGTTGCATGAGTCTCTAAAAAAAGAAAAAGGTATAAATATGGGCTGTTGATTGAACCACGTGTTTGACTACCATTCTGTATGCATCCACTGTGACGTGTCCCTTGCGTCTTGCTGCTTGTTGCTGTGGTCTATTGTTTGTTTGTTGTCACTTGGCGTTGAGGTTATGTTTCGCTGACGTGCTCCGGATAGCTCAGTTTAGTCATTTAAAAGGAGACGGAAACTATTGTTATGATATTGCAAATAATTAGACTCACGTAATAAGGTAACTGCTTGTTTATTTTTTGATTTTATCTTTTACATTTTTTTGCTTGCTTCATGAATATTTTACAACTGACTGTTTGGTCAACACACAAATAAACGGGAAAATGGTCAGATGTCCGGCGTTACCATGCCCGAACAAACAAAATAAATACGAACCACTTGTTCGTTGCGACCGAAAGACAAACTGCTCTACAACACCGCGAGCACCTCGGGCCAGCGCCCGGCACCAACTGCTCTACCACTCACCTCCGCCTCGGGCCAGCGCCCGGCACCAACTGTCCTACAACACCGCTACCACAGAATAAACTGTGCCGCTACCTCCTCGGGCCAGCGCCCGGCATAAACTGCTCCCTCATGGCAACGGACATGGTAACAAATAGCGCACACGGCGGAGTGATACAACAGTATCCAAAATTCAACAAAACCCGCAAAATTAATCTTACAACATTAAACAAAGCATTCCAAAATTTCCGTTTATAGGTCTTACATCGAAATAAAATGATTTATCCACACAAATATAATAATTGGGGACAAAAAGTGCGCAACAGTGGAACTACTTTCGCGGCGCAATACCCTAAGCAACCCCCTGTGATGGCTGACCTACGTGCGTCAATAACCTACTCATGGAGAGAATTCCATGAAGCAAGTAATCAACCACAACGTCGGCGCCAGAAATCCTACAGCCTGGAGAAGCTTGCAACACCTGAAGTTACTCACTTCACCCGGGAAAATGTAATAATAAGCTAAAATTGCCAAAACTCAAAAATTGGTCAAAATACAAGAAAAAGTTATATCAACAAAATTAATTAAAATTTTACGGTGGTCAATTTGAAACCAAACAAGCCAGGAAAATAATCAAATGACTCTACTTTAAAATTCCTTGACTACATTAATATTAAAATTTTGAAAAGATGAATTTAAATTAAAATGTCCCCAATTACTAGGTTATTGAATTCTGTTGTATCATACCGGACACCTGATAAACTCACCCTGAAAATGGCATATAGCCTGTTAAGAAAGATGTACATATTCATTTAAATAAGAAAATAAAAACACTTTATAAATATTTAAACAAGATGGGGAAGTGGCTGAACACTTCACACCACCCTTCGATACCACGAAACCCTGAGATAAGAGTAGCTTACCGCTGAGACCGGAGCATTTGTGAGAACGGATCAGTCTACACAATTTTTAGTATTGTAATAAAACAAGTGGGCTGCATCAAGTGGAGAGCATCGGTGCCACCACATCTGTCGCCGCAACTTGTGGGGCGTAGTACTGTAGCTTATCGGTGCCACCACAGCTGCATGGCCTCACAATTGATTGTGATAGTACGTACGTGGCCCGGTGAGATAATATGCTTATTTTGACACAGTTAATAATTAATAAACAAATATTTAATTTATATAAGAATGGCGGGAAATAGGCCGCTAGGCTAACAAAGTAATGTAACAGTCAGAAGTACTAGTACTTACGGTTGTACTCGTAAATAGGTTCACACACAGGAAGGGACGACACACATTTTTGCGCGGAAGCGCGGTCGCGACACTTTGCCAGTATTAACTGGCTTTCTCGGGCGGCGAGACATGGCACACTGCAGTCCAGCAGCAGTGTGCCATGTCTCGCCGCACGAGGAAGCCAGTTAATACTGGCGAAACGTCGCGACCGCGCTTCCGCACTAAAATGTGTGTCGTCCCTTCATGTGTTCGTTATTTACAAGTATCAACTGTAAGTACTTGTACTTCTGTCTGTTACATTACTAAGTTATATAACAGGTTACTTCTGCAAAACTGTAGACATCATTTTAGGGCAAATTTTTTGGTTTTGTTGTTAAACTTGATCCAGTTGGGTAATAGGACACGGCTACGGTGAGCATCTAGTCCGGAACCACACCACTTTGCTAAAATGGGACTCTCTGTATTCTCCCCAGCAAAAATTTAGAGCTGGGTTATTTGTGAGACTAGCCGGGGGGTAGAGCAAACAAACTGGATGGGGTACCTATCTGGAGAGATGACTGACTGGACTGTACCCATATCAGTGCAGTTGTCACTTTCATTTCACTGACCGTGAGCACATGACTGTTTTGTGAATGATGTTGCAACACTGTAAAGTGCTCAGTGGGCTTATGTTCTCTGCTGGGACTATTGGTATCCATGTAACAGAAGTGATGCCACCTCTTACAACAAGTCTGACTGTTCTCGCTCCTCTATATACAGCTTACAGGCACAGTTCTGTTCATATCCTGGCAGTGGCATTTACAATCACAGCTACAGTAGTTTCAATTACAACTGTGTACTACTACCTATTTGCTGGATGTACACAGGTTTATGATCAAACTTCAAAAAAGCTGTAATTGGGAAACAGAGGAGTCGTTTTAGTGTGGAAAATAAGGTGAAATAATACTTTTCCTTTTAATTTTAAACATGTAATATTTTTAATATATTTTGTGAAAGTGTGATTTCACAGGTATTTTGTGTATTGAGGTAAGACAGTACATTTATTCTTGAATCCTTTTGCTATCACAGGTTATGGTCCATCTGTGACAAAATTCTCATTGTGAAACAGATTAGTGAAATCTCATTATAAAGTAACTGAAGGGAGCTGCAAATTTTACACTTAATTCTGAAAATACTGTATACGGGTCGTTCCGTGTGAAATCAGCAAATGGAGGTTGCTCGACTATTTTGTATAATTTTTATAATTTAACTACGGTTACTATCAATTTCCTATAGGCGAAAACCATTTTCATTAAAATTTTATCTCTCGCCGTATTGGATATAGGCCCTTTTATGCGGTGGCTCGCGCAGCAAAATCAGCTGTTGCAGCCATCTACAAAATAATCAATATTTAATTTCCCATTAAAGTTAATGTAATTTCCGTATCTACCAACTTGCAGATAAGTATTCACGCTTTCTTGCTTTCTTGTGATTACTATAAACACAAATTTCTTTCATACTAAACTTTTATCACAAGGGCTTAAATTTAGGGTTTTAGAAGCTTAAAAAAGGCATTTTTAACACCTTGTAACAAAAGGGCTATAAACCATACACTTATATATTTTTTTATTATCACCCTGGGTATTCCTCTTTGACCTCATACATTCAAACCACCGTGTTTTTTGACCCTAGCAGTGATATAAATTTTTAAAAATCAAATATTTTCAAAAATTGCCAACTTTCCAGTCATATAAACTGAAAAGGGCTGAACGGAAAATTGTTTTGCTTTGCAGGTATAAACTCCTGTTGGTATGTAACCAATCCCCACAGAAAAAGTTTTGTGGTTCAAACTGGTTAAAAA